>JACDNR010000331.1:0-48367 GCA_013421045.1 Propylea japonica | reverse complement strand
AATAGAATTTTAAGCAATAAACTCCGAGAAACACTCACATCACAATTTCTGGCAAAACGTGGAACAGACATCAACTGTCACCTACAAATGATTGACTACTCAAACACTTCACCCCCCTACCGCTGTCATTCTGTTTCATGGCCTTGTGTTCTAGTAAGGTATTGATCAGATCCGCCATATTACTGCGATACGTCGAATTTTGACAATCATTGAATTTTTTCTAAAAAATAGTGATTTTTGTACATTTTTCAAGTTAAATTGAGATTTCTTGTGCTTAATAAACAATAATGAAATGGTATCGTGTGCTGTATGGCTTTTCTACAAGCAGAGAAGGGACAGATAAGAAAATTAGAGGAAAAAATATACAGGTAGGGATGAGTACTGAACAGATCCGCATTCGAAATTTTTGCTAGTATGTCTTGGTAATCTGATATCTTTTTATATGTGCATATTATCGCCTGAAGAAAAATGGTTTATTGATATTCAATTGACCTTATTTGAACAGGATTCCTGAAGACCCAACACGTCGTATTTTTGGGTGAAATTCGTAAACAGAAAAAACTGGCAACTTAATTCAACCCTGAACTTTCAGCCATATTGGTAATATACAGGGTGTTTCATCATAAACTGGACAAACATATATTTCGTGTAGAGGACATCGGGAGAATCATTTGCCTTATACAATATATCCCGTTTTCGAAGCATAAGCGAGATACAGGGTGTCAAACGTCATTTTTGAGCAAGATTCTTATGAGTGTGGTCAGTTATGTATAACACTTGGTGTAATGGTTTTTGGTCAAATCTCAATATTTTTGGGTCCTCTATTCAGAAAAGTTGAAGAACTCCGAAAAAAAATTTACACAAATGGCGGAAAACCTGCAAAGTCCAATTTTTTTTTTTTGCGGTTGTCAAATTGACTTTTATTTTCTGAATGAACATAATTTTCTAAGAATTTCTGTGAAAAAATTTTTTCAAAAATCGAACACAAATTTTTTTTTACATGTGTACAGCGATGAAAAAATTTCACTCGAAATGAATGAAATTTTGTACAATTGTACTTCTTGAATTATCAATCACGAATATGAAAAACAGAATTGTGAAATATCGAACGATTTCGTTACTACAGTCATTCAAATGTTTCATTTAGACCTCTGAAATATTGAAAATAAATTGTTTTGGGTTCTAGAATCAAAATAATTAAATTATTGGCATGTTTAAACATTCTAGATCAATTAAACGAAAAAAATCAGTGAAACTTAGTGGGACTCGAAACGACGTAGGTAAATAGGGAAATGCACTGTTCTAAGGATATTAATATTCGTTGCCAGGCAACAGTAGTTCGTAGTTCATAGAACTGGACTGGTATTTTAATTTCAGTGAATATTATTTAGCCAGTAGTCAAACTCTATGAACTACGAACTACCGGTGCCTGGCAAAGAATATTAATATCCTTAGAACAGTGCTATTTCCCTATTTAATACCTACGTCGTTTCGAGTCCCAACTAAGTTTCACTGATTTTTTTCGTTTTAAATTCATCTAAAAAGTTAAGACATGCCAATAATTTAATTATTTTGATTCTAAAACCCAAACAATTTTATTTTCAATATTTTCAGAGGTCCGAACGAAACATTTGAATGACTGTTAGTAGTAACGAAACCGTTCGATTTTTTACGATTCTGTTTTCATATTCGTGATTGATAATTCAAAAAGTACAATTGTACAAAATTTAATCCGTTTCGAGTGAAATTTTTTCATCGCTGTAGACATGTAAAAAAAATTTGTGTCGATTTTTGAAAAAATTTTTTCACAGAAAGTCTTAGAAAATGTGTGTTCATTCAGAAAACAAAATCCAATTTGACAACCGCAAAAAAAAATTTGGAACATTGCAGGTTTTCCCCATTTTGTAAATTTTTTTTGGAGGTAGTCAACTTTTCTGAATAGAGGACCCAAAAATACTGAGATTTGATCAAAAATTGATACACTAAGTGTTATACATAACTGACCACACTCATAAGAATCTGCTCAAAAATGACATTGACCCTGTATCTCGCTATGCTTCGAAACGGGATAATATATGTATAAGGCAAAAATGATTCTCCTATGTCCTCTACACGAAAAAATATTGTTTAATTATGGGCTGGTTTATCGAAAGAAAATATGAACTTTGCAAATAACTAAATAAAGCAATAATGATACGTTTATTTCGCAGTAGACTGTATTACAATATGTTACATTTATCGTCTTTTCTTTATACATGTGTTGAATAAATATAAAAGATGTTACAGATCTCTTGCTAACAATACGAAATATTGAAATATGTACCAGAGATGGCACTGGTATGCTGGGAAAGTAAAATTTAAATGATTCACTCTAACATTCCACCCACTTCATTTTCATTCAGAAAATGATTTGAAATCATGCAAAAAAAACACAGTGACAGTGAATGAACTTTTACAAAACAACATTGAAAGTGAAAGCAATAAGCACAAACAGTAGTTACAACACCTATAAGTAAATCAAATACCTATTATTATAAATTACCAATCAAACTGAACTCTCAATAGAGTTTTTAGTTAGTAATACGAGCTTGGCTACAGGTCTATCAATTTCATTAGTAGATGTACGTAATCTTACAACCCTTACTTGACCGTCATTAGCAGTAAAAATTTTAATGACTCTGGCTAACGGCCATTTAGCAGGAGGATTATTTTCATCAGTTACCAGAACTATGTCGTTGAGTTGAAGACAAGGTTGGGTAGTTTGCCATTTATTTCTAATTTGGAGGGATTGTAAGTACTCCCTTGACCATCTCTTCCACCAGTGTCCTAACATTTGCTGCATCAATCGCCATCTTTCATTAGGAGAAATTTTTACTTCTGTACAATCATTGTCAGGTACAATATAAGATGGCGAATTGATCAGAAAATGTGCTGGTGTCAGAGGTTGAATATCACTAACGTCATCACCCAAAGCTATTAGCGGTCTAGAATTTAGGCATGCCTCAACTTGAGTTAGTAGTGTGTATAATTCCTCAAACGTAGGGGTGTGCGAGGATATAACTCTCTTTAAATGGTATTTGGCCGATTTCACTGCAGCCTCCCATATACCACCAAAATGTGGGGCTGCAGGTGGGTTGAAGTGCCAATTTGTTGCTTCATTAGCTAGAGTTTTGGAAATTTCAAATACAAAGGGGGTGGACTTTTCAAATAATTGCTTGAGTTCCTTGTCAGCACCGACAAATGTTGTTCCACGGTCACTGTATAAATCGGAACAAAAACCTCGTCTGGAGGTAAATCTTCTAAACGCCGCAATGAATTCCTTAGCGGCATAGCTCGATACGAGTTCTAGGTGTACAGCACGGGTACTGAGACAGATAAAAACAGCTATGTAACCTTTGTACGATTTCTGACCTCGACCAGCCGAAGCTCTCAAATTGATCGGACCAGCATAGTCGACACCGGTTTTCAAAAACGGTCGACTTGGTCTTGCTCTAAATGGAGGCAAATTCGCCAGTTTTTGATATATAGTACTTCCACGATAACGTATACACGAGTTACAATTATTTATAGTACTCTTGACCAATTGTCTTGCTCGGACAATCCAATATTCCGCTCGCAGAGTTGTAAGAGTCAACTTAATACCACCATGCAAAGTTTTCAAGTGGAAAAATTTAGCAAGCAGAATGGAAAAATTGCAATTATGAGGCAGGATTAAAGTGTGCATTTCTTCAAATTCGAGGAAAGAGTGCTGCAACCGACCACCCACTCTGAGCAAATTGTCGTGTAAAAAAGGGTCTAATTTCAACAGGATGCTCGATTTATGAATTGGGCGATTTTTTCGCATAGCTTTCAACTCATTCGTGTAAAAATGACGAGCTCTAGATAATTCCAGGGTGCTTAACGATTTGCCATCAATATCAATAACATTTGCATACCAGTTACAAGAGAACAATTTAATTTTTTGTTGAAAATTACACCGTTTAATCAAGTTATTCAAAAATTTCAAAATGAACGCAGTTACCCTTGTTAATTTATGAAGGGTAGAATACCTCATTTGTAGGTCCCAAACATTGGAGTCCGAATTGTGGTTTGGGCTTATAGGGACTGTTAAGCGATTTGTACTTAGCCCAACAAATTTTGAATTATCATCCGAGATGACTTCGAATGTTTTCGTTTCATCACTCAACCACTTAGGTCCTTTCCACCATAATCGAAAGTCGCATAAGTCACTCGGACTTATACCTCTCGAAAGGCAATCTGCAGGGTTTTCAACACCGCGGACGTGCCTCCAGCTAGCATTTGGCACCAAGGTGTGTATCTTAGAGCATCTATTTGCGATAAATACTGGCCAACGAGAAGGATGATCCTTCAGCCAAAATAGCACGTCTGTCGAGTCAGACCATAAGTGTAAATTGATATCTTTTATATCAATAGCATTTGACAATTTGTTAGCAAGCTTAGATAATAGCAGAGCAGCACTCAGCTCTAGTCGAGGTATGGTTAACAAAGGTTTTATCGGTGAAACTTTTGTCTTCGCCTGTAGAACTGTAATGACTACTTTATCATCAAAAATTATTCGGAGATAAACAACAGCTCCGTAAGCCAACTTAGAGGCATCTGCAAATCCATGCAGTTCAAATTTTTTAGCATGAGGATCGTAGCCTAACCACCGACTTATTTCAATGTTATTCAAACTACCTAGTTGACTATACCACTTTAACCATTGTGCGGTCAATTCTGAATCCAGCTCTTCATCCCAACCAAGCCTCTTTATCCAAAGTTGCTGCATGAATACTTTGGCTGTAATTAGAGCTGGCGCAAGCCATCCTAGCGGATCAAATAGTTTTGCTATCTTAGAAAGAATTTTTCTTTTAGTGAGAGATGTACTGCAATTGTCAGTGTCACTCTCTAATTTGAACAAGAAGGAATCAGTTTCTGGGTTCCAACTTAAACCCAATATACTAAAAGTAGCATCTGTGTCGAATTCATAGTTTTGAGGAATGGCGCGATCAGCTGCTGGTATGAGCTGTAATAATTCATGGTTATTGGAGAGCCACTTATGTAAAGAGAAACCACCCTTTCGACAAATACTTATCAACTGAGATATTTTATCCCGTGTTGTCTCCAGGGAATGACCTCCTGAGAGGTTGTCATCCATGTAAGTTTCATTCCTCAAGATATCAGCTCCCAGGGGATATCGTTCCTGTTCATCCGATGCTAGCTGATGTGTAACTCTTATAGCCAAATAAGGGCTGGATACCATACCATAAGTTACAGTCTGAAGATACCATATTTTGACAGGTTCATCAGGATTGGACCTCCAAAGAATTGCCTGGAAGGGTTGATCATGAGAATGAATTCGTATTTGTCGAAACATCTGTTTCATATCGGAAACAAACACATACTTATATTTTCTCCAACGAAGAATTAACTCCGATAAATCGGGTAGCAAATTCCTTCCAACGTGAAGCGTGTCATTGACTGAAAGACCATTAGCAGCCTTAGCAGACCCGTTAAAAACCGTTCTAAGTTTGGCACCAGCAGAGTTTCGTTTCAATATACCATGATGTGGCAAGAAATATTGAGTGTTTGCTGAATTTTCTTGATTTACTTCAACCATGTGACCAAGGTCAATATAATCTGTCCTGAATTCTTTATATAAAAGGCCAAATTCAACATCACGTTCGAATTTGGTTTCCATTCTAATGAGCATTTTCATAGCTATGTCATACATATTAGGGAAACATAAATTCTGAGCCTTTGATTTAAAAGGCAAACGCACCGTGTATCGACCCGTTTCATCTCGTGAGAAATTATTCAAAAATATATTTTCATTTTCTGTTTCTTCAGGAGAAAATTTCTTAATTTCATTTGAGAACTCTTCTTGTGCAAAGAATTTACCTAGCAATTCGCTCAAAGATAAATGGTCGTTAGCAATATGTAATACTGTAGGATAGTTTCTATCTGAGGTGAGGAAGTATTTCCAGAAACTATCCAACCGAGTGCACTTTTCATTGCTATAGGTTCATAAGTTCCTCCCCTAATGATTTGACCCTCAATGATCGAAGCATGAATAGAAGAACCCAAAAGTACCTCTATTTGACCTCTTTCTGCAAAATTGGGATCAGCCAATACTAGAGATTCTAGGTAATCGTAACGTTTACTATTGTTTCCCAATTCAGGTGCATAAGAAGTAATTTTGGGTATAACAAAGGCGTCTACAGTACAGGAAAAATCTGAATTGAACCTAGCTTTCAAAGTGAACATGACCGATTTTCTACATGTGAAGGTTTTATGTCCTCCAACTCCCGAAACAGAAATATCCACTGATTGGAATTTCAATTTAAGCCTCTGAAACAAAGATTCTGATATGAAGGAAGACTGAGAACCCTGATCTATCAGAGCACGAGCAAAGGTCACATTTCTATCATCGGCACAAACCTTAACTATTGCGGTAGAAAGAAGAACTTCATTAGGTAATTTGCACAAATTAGAAGAAACTTCTTCGACAGGTAATTTTTTATCTAGCGGTGAAGCAGACGATTCAAGATTCTTTACTTCGGCAATATTTGTATGTATTGATGAATGATGTTTACTATGGCATGTATGACACCTTTTTTTAGAAGTGCAATTTTTCACGTTATGTAATCCAAGACAGTTAAAGCAACGCTTTTGACTAATTATAAATTCTTTTCTCTGAGCTGGGCTTTTTTTATATGAATCGCAATGCAAAAAAAGTGAAATCGTTGCAAAGTAGGCACTTGTTAGAATGACATGGAACAACATTATGCGATTTGACAGTAGAAAAATTATTGGGCTTTAACGTACCAGTAGGGGTAGTTCTGATAGAAGTTTTGATATTACCATCTTCCAGAGCCTCTAATACAGTTATTTGATTCTCCAAGAAACTCATCAAGAATTTGTAAGAAGGAGGTTCAAGTGAAACAAGGTCATTTCCCAAATGTTTTTCCCATTGCCTGCGTGATTCTTGTGCTAAAAGAGAAACTATGTGAAAAACCAATATATCATCCCAATAAGAAACTGGACGTTTAAGTGTTTCGAGTGCAGCCAGTGGGCTGCATATACCTGCGATTATTCTCTTAATTTCGTGAGAAGATTCTTTTCTCATTGGTTTTATGGAAAATATTGCACATAAATGAGCAGATACAAGGCGACGCGTGTTCTCATACCGATCTTTCAACTTTTGCCAAGCAATAGCAAAATTTTCTTCGGTTATAGAGTAGCTACTAACCAGTCGAGCAGCATCTCCTTCCAAACTCAGCTTCAAGTGATGCAGCTTTGTGACATTCGATATATTCGACTTATTTATAACCAATGTTGTGAAGAGGTCTCTGAAGGATTCCCACTCACAAAATTCTCCCTTGAATTTGGGTAGTGTTATGACGGGCAATCTTTCCGTGTCTTCAAAATTGTTGACCTTTTGATTTATAGTTGGTGAAGAGGGGGTAGTGCTTTTTGAATCAAGAAAGGTTTGAAATGCGATACGTCTGTCTAAGTAGAGTTCTTCAGTTATAGAAAATTGGTCAGTCTTGAAATAATCAGATAGTTTAACAACATCGGAATCATCTACCAAAAGCTTAGAATGATTTATCTCGTAATTGTTCCAAATTTTTTCTAAATTCTCCATTCTAATTTGCAGTTACTTAATGTCATCTTAGCACTACCATCTTTTTGAAATTGGTATATGACCTCGAAATTCGAGCCAGTAAAGTTTCTTGTGCAATCAATAAGTCTGACATCTTATTCGAAAATTGAAAGCTTATATAAAGAGTCAGAGTTGAGAATGCAGTTTGATTGTGAAAAATACAATATACAAAAAATTATTCAGTAATTCACCCAATCGAAGCTTGGAAAAAATGACGAGCAATATAATATAATGAAATGTTTCAATTTCACGAATTGTTATAAAAAGCAAATTAAATACAAGTTTATATCCAGCAAATATAACCCAGAAAAAGATACAAACGAAAAGCAATATTCCAACATCAAGTCTAGCCAATTTGAACCAAGAGACTTGATGTGCAAATGATTATACCAATTTAATATAAACAATTATCAAAAAAATTCATCAGAATAAGCAAAAATCTTATCAATGATAAACAATGAATCTGCTGTTAGAACTTAGATGTATACTGCAAGTAAGATTTCAAATGATATAACACATAAAATGTTCACTTTACAAGTTTTTGAAAAATAATTATTTAATTTCCCTTCGGAAAATTATCACCAGATTCCATTTGAGATGTGTAGCATATGTATTGTAGATACTCACTTCGAGTTTACGTTCGTTTTTTGTTCTTGAAATGATGAAAGAAATTCGACCAGTGAACCAATTCAAATTTGCCTCTGGATAGCTTGATCTGACCAAGAATGCCTTTTGTACCTTGGAGAATTCCTTCAATGCACCAGAATTGACAGAGAAGGACCTCGTCGAATCACCCACCTGAATAAGGGCCGGCTTTGCACAGGGGCCTGCTCTTGATTGCAAATTCAACGCAGATTTCAGCTTTTGAAATTAACAAACTTTCGAAAATCCGGCTCGCTTGGGCCACTTGTTTAATTATGGGCTGGTTTATCGAAAGAAAAATATGAACTTTTGCAAATAACTAAATAAAGCAATAATGATACGTTTATTTCGCAGTAGACTGTATTACAATATGTTACATTTATCGTCCTTTCTCTTTATACATGTGTTGAATAAAATATAAAAGATGTTACAGATCTCTCTGCTAACAATACGAAATATTGAAATATGTACCAGAGATGGCACTGGTATGCTGGGAAAGTAAAATTTAAATGATTTACTCTAACATATATGTTTGTTCAGTTTATGATGAAACACCCTGTATAAGCCCCGCCCAGTGGTTCCATTTTTTCCTTACACAATTGTATGTTATAGCGTCTCTTCTCTATTCTATCTCTATGGCCCAATCAAAGCTTTGTGAAACCCACTGTCAATCTTGGATGTGCAGGGTGGCCAGAATTGGTGATCCATGCACTACAACGTTTTATCCTGAGAGATAGCAAAAAATGAATAACTTGATGTCATCTTTTTTCGTTCTCGATTTATTAGCCAAAATTGTAATTTGGGCAATGTTTTAGTAAATCGGAAAGGAAACCCCTCAGCAAAAATTGGATTAAGCCACTGGATTCTTATCAGAAAAAAGTCTGTATAAACAGAAACGGAGATAATGACCAATGTTGAAAATGCCGAAAAGTCAAATTTCGGCTTATTGTTCGGAAACAAATGACCATAGAGCAGTAAACGCAGCCAGGATTTTGTTTTGGGGGGGGGCTGAACTGAACAATTTTTGATGATACAACAAATAACGAAAGTTGCAAAAAATAAAGGAGAAAGAAATAACGAAGAAATTAATCTTTGGGGGGGCTGCAGGCCCAAAAGCCCCCCTGGCTGCGCCAGTGCCACAGAGAGATGCGGTATCGGATGCGGTTGACGGCATAATGAGTTTATCGAAAAGAAATGACGGCAATGTATCATTCATTTTGTTCTATCTAATAAGGTTAAAAAGTTGTAGTTTATAAATCACCAATTCGGCCACCCTGTGCATACTTTTTTCAAAAATATACCGAAAAATCTATGACTATTAGTTATGTTAATTCACTGTTTATCAAAAGAATAATAATACTCAACAAGAAATAGAAAGACAACTTACGTAGCAAATTTACGTCTCCTGATTTCTTCACACTTCACTCGATATGCTCCAGTTAGCCAGACTTCGTGGGACTAAACGAGAAATTAAGGCACCTTCAAACTCCGCGAAATGACGTCGTTTCATCGTGATTGCTGTGATGTCGTTAAGGAGATGAAAGAACACGTACGCCTTAGCATAACTGTTTTCAAGGGTGCTTACCTTCTAGTTCAATTCAAGAATTATTTTTTCAACACTTGAAACTTTCATCTCTACCAAATATTCTCATTAGTTTCAATCAGTCATTCGTCGAAAAATTTTTATATAAATGTAGCATTTATACAGGTTGACTGGTGACGTATGGGACAACGGCTAACTGGAGATAGAGGACCTCAAACTGAATGAGGATTGGATGTCTAAATGTCCCATAAGCTATTAGTTTCAGAGATACAGGGTGTTTTTTGTAAAAGTGCTAAAACTATAAACTCCCATATCTTCGTCAATATGGCAAATTTTTCGCTGATATTTGGCAAGCTTGTTATATACATATTCTCCATTAGATCGACAAGAAAAATTTCCAAAAATTGCAGGTCCGTATCAAAAATTTCCATTTCCGTGTCAGGGTAGAATATCACTCGGTATATGAGATAAAAAAAATGAATTGGAATCTTCAAGAAACGCTGAGTAAAAATATGTTTTCAGTTTGAATGGCAAAATTTTTTATAGTTTATGATATGTTGAAGTCGAATATTACAATTTATTCATATCGAATTCAAGAAACATACTATTCCTTATAGAAAAAAACACTGAATTGAGATGCTTAAATAATCCTGACGCATTTTGAATATTCCTTCACATCTTGAACTCCCTTTTTATTATTTTTTATCAATATTATCAGAAAATTTAAAAAAAAACAATAGAAATACAAAAAGAGGAACAGTAGCACATATGATTCATAAAAAATCAAATAAACAAATGCTCGATATGCGAGAGCCATTCCCCTCACACACTTAATGACTCTTTTGAACAATGAAGTACTTTTCATATCCACACAGATGAAAAATTATACTCTTGATAAAACAGAAACACTGGATTTCAACTCAAGAAAAGTTTGACTTTCTTCTCAGACCCCTGAACAACAATCCATCTGGTACTTATGTTTTCAACAAAATTCATTCTTCAATGAATTTTGAGGACTTATTTTCCTCCAATATGTACTTAGGTGTAGCAACTTCATTTTTTTGAGAAGCATATGAATTTCTTTAGTGCAAACAGAATATTAGGGAAACAAGTGATTTTTTAGAATAAGAGGTTTATTATCATTATAAATAAAATACATGGTACTACACAGAGTAGGCATATTTCAAAAAATGACGTTTATATTCATACATTCATTGATTTGAATTATTGGGAATTGTGTCGTTTGTTTATCTATTGAAAAATGCCTTCAATATTCACGAATGAAGAATATGTAGATGATACTTGTTTGGATAGCGCAAAATGAAGGATATAATATTTAGTCTCAGCATAATCCTCATCTCAAAAGAGAAAGAAATCATTAGAGTTCAAGAGAGCAAATAAATGCGTTGAAGCAAATTGCTCTGATTTCGAGCATTTGCTTAGTTGTTTTCTCATGAATCATTGCATTATTTAATAGAAAAATAAATTTTGTTGAAAGAATAAGTATCAGATGGATTATTGTTCAGGCGTTCTGAGAAGAAAGTCCATTTTTCTCGAGCCGAAATCTAGTGTTACTGTTCTATCAAGAGTAATTTTTCATCTTGTGGATATGAAACGTACTTCAATTATTGTTCAAAAGAGCCAATAAGTGTGTGAGGGGAATGGCTCTCGCATATCAAGCATTTGTTTATTTGATTTTTTTATGAACCATATGTGCTACTGTTAATCTTTTTGTGCTTGTATTGTTTTTTGAGTTTTTCTTATAATATTGATAGAAAATTTAATGAAAAAGTATTCCAAGATGTGAAGGAATATTCAAAATGCCTCAGGATTATTTAAGCATCTCATCTCTGTTTTTTTCTTTCAGGAATATTGTGTTTCTTGAATTCAATATGAAAAAAATGTAATCTTCGACTTTCAACATATCATAAAAACTTTGAAAAATTTGTGCCATTAAAACTGAAAACAAATTTTTACTCAGTGTTTTTGCAGATTCCAATTTCCCAATTCAATTTTTTTTATTTCTTATACCGAGTGAAATTTTTGAATACGGACCTGCAATTTTGGGAATTTTTTCTTGTCGATCTGATGGAGAATATGTATATTAACAAGCTTGCCAAATATCAGCGTAAAATTTGCCATACTGACGAAGATATGGGAGTTTATAGTTTTAGCACTTTTGCAAAAAACACCCTGTATCTCTGAAACTAATAGCCTTATGGGACATTTCCAATTCTCAATCAGTTTGAGGTCCTCTATCTCCAGTTAGCCGTTGTCCCTTACGTCACCAGTCACCCTGTATAATTGAATGTTGTCCAAAAGGGTATAATTGGAAGTTCGTCTGTGTAAAACACTGTAATAATATTTACACCATCTCGGAATACAGGTTTGGAAATTCCGATCCAGAAAAAATACAAAATTCAATGCATCAAGAGAGAATTCGGCTGTATAGTTGAACATTGCTATTGGGAAGATTTACATGCAAAGTTTCGTGCAGGAAAAAAATGGTCATATGTGGCTTACTCAGTTTTCTTAGTCGCTGGAAGTGTCCTAAATAAACCAGTAGGTATGGTGCGCAACTTGAAGTACTCGATCCGGCTATTACGCGCAGCCTGACGCATTGACTCAATGCGTTGGACTGCCCGTCTTACTCGATTGAGAGAGATATATATTCTTTCATTGAATCATAAATCGAGTCAAAAACAAGGCACGTTAATCTGGCGAATATACCACTGTTCAATTGGACTGCAAAATACTCTCTGTAGTGCATTGGATATCCTGTGTTTCTGATGGAAATTTCCGAACCTAGATAGGGTTACACATATACTGTATATTCTCCAGCTTCTAACCTTTTCGCCTCGTTCAAAGGATTTATTTACCCTTAATTTACATTACCGAAATTTAGCGCAAAGTTTGAAATTATCCCTGAATTTCGACCGATTTATATCTTTCCACTAACTCTTCTCAACGTCTGACTATTTCGACTTTCTCTCTCGTTTTGATCTCTCGTCGCTACTCTAAGCTCTGCGGTTTTCGTACTGACCAATCACCGAAATTTTTCCGCCTCGTCGATTCTACCCCACCCTCATTTAAGTCGATTGCGTACTACTACCATCGAAATATATTTTAATATAATCTTTTTTATGACTACTACTACACTGAAGCCTTAACTACACTTGGTGTCAGTTGCAGGAACGTCCATTAAAATTTAAAGGTCCATTAAACTCTTAATCCTCCATTATTACAAGGAACTAATGGAGGATTAAGGATTTAATGGACCTTAAATTTTAATGGACGTTCCTGCAACTGAGCATTAGCCACTAACACTTCCGCTCGTGCTGCTTTGAAATATTTCCCGAACTATTTATGCGGCAGTGTCGTAGACAGGAATTGGCAGATCGCTCTGATTACCACCGGCGCTGCCGGTTCTTTGACTTCCTCACAAAAAACCGCCAATTTAGTGAAAGCAGGGCAGCGGGAGTGGCAGGATCAGAAGAAGTGAAGAGATAACATCATTTTCGTGCTGCTCATTTCCCAGCTCTCCTACTTGCTCTCTACCGTGGAAGTGTGATCGTAGTGTTAGAGCGCACATAGAGTGGTCGAGCGTTCCGAATTCTGGTATCTACCAAAATTCCTCGTGCCCTTTCTGCAACTGATCGCTACAGTCAAATATCCGCTAGTGTGTATTCTCACAGTAAACAGGAACTCCATTCATTACAAAGAACGCAGAACTCGAAAGCTAGACCACGATCTCATTGTTTCGATTTTCGTGCGGTATGAGGAACTTGTACTAATGGAAATCGCCGCGTGAGAAATTATCACAATTACCAGACACGAGGTAAATCACTAGCCCAGAGCCAATCACTCTCAAAAAAATGTCATCCTAACATCGAATCTTAACACGACCGTAAGGAAACCCCTATACAGTGTGACTTGCAACAAAATATGTCATATTACACATGGTCGAAATGTTGACGGTCATTCTTCAATTTAACATTTCTTGATTAAACGAAATATTTCGAATTTTTTCTCAAAATGATCTTTATTCAGTTTTCCTTGTAGTCTCATCAACTTTGACCACATATTCGGAATGGGCAATAAAGTTGCTATAAGAAGAAGGAGTCTATGTGCAGAAAAAACTCTTATTGCAGGCGTCGTAAGGAGAAGAATATTACGATTATGAAGTTAACCAAATCAGTCCTATTTTTCTAATGGTTCTTTCGATGGAATATTAATAATTATGCACACATTTTCCTTTCAGTGAAAAGTACATCATTTATTGTACTTTCGAATGACAAATCACTTTTGTGCTACCTGCTCACTCTCCGCTATAATATCATAGATAACTTGATAACAACGAAAAGTCTAAAAATTTCGAATCTGAATTAGCTCTATTTCGAAGCTCTTCGTGATCGAATTTGAATGTAGTTTATTCAATTCATCTTGAATCGAAATAATAACGTAGAAATGAATACTTTTTCTGTCAAAGTATTCTAAACTTAAAAATCCAAAGACGTAAGATCGGGGCTCTTCGGTGGCCATCTGACCGTATCTTCCAATTCATTGTATCGCATATATTCATTGAATAGATCTTGGCATTACTAACGGGTGATCCATTTCGAGGTTCCCCACTTTTTCAAAGAAAAAACACAAAAAATTAAAATTTAACGGAGAATGTTTATTATCATTAGAAAGAACATTCTTTGGCATTTATTTTTTGAAGATTATCTCTTTCAAATGTTGGCCGCGGCTACGTCTCAGATGGTCCATCCGTTGAGTCCAATTTTCGATGACTCGTTCGAGCATTTCGACTGGTAACTGGAGAATGACACGAGTGATGTTTTGCTCCAAGGCCTAAATCGAAGCGGGTTTATCCGTATAGACTTTAGACTTTACGTATCCCCACAAAAAAAGTCTAACGGTGTGATATCACACGATCTTGGTGGCCAATCGACCGGCCCATTACGTGAAATTATCTGTTCACCGAAATGCTTTCTCAATAAATCCATTGATTCGTGCGATGTGTGGGAAGTGGCGCCGTCTTGTTGAAACCAAATGTCGCTGAGACCACGAGCTTCAATTTCAGGCATCAAATAGTCGGTTATCATGGCGCGATAACGGTCGAATCGACTCTTCACGGTCTTCGTGTACACTATCAGTTACGGCTGCTATATTTTCTTCACTGAGTGCTGTACATGGTCTATTCGTGCGAACATTATCCAATAATGAATGCTGGGTCTCAAGATGGGTGATGGTGTTGCGAATAGTACGCTCAGTAGGCCGATTATGTTGACCATAAGTTGAGCGAAGCGCGCGAAACACATTCTTTACAGAACGTGAATTTTCGTAATGAGGTTGAACGATTTTGTAAACGTTGTTCAGGCGTAAGTCTTTCCATGATGGAATGCCAAACAATACTGAACAAAAATAATATGACAGCTTGAAACGACTCACGCGTGATCTGTCAAAAATAGGCTATTGAAAAAAGTACCTCTAGTTGGATCACCCGTTACTATTATGTGCTGGGCAACCATTCATTAGAAACTAGACATTTTATGTGTTAGACAGGTGCATTTCATCGAATATGTCTGTCAAGTTGCTGTGGATTAATCTGATGAATTCTCCGCATTGAAGTGATTGGTAACTGGTCCCAAAAGTTCTTCTTTCATGACTGCCAACCTAATGTTAACTCATGTTGAAAATGAGAAATGGTCGCATGGTGTTTTTTTTCTACCATACATGGTTGTTTCATAAATTAGTCACACCAGATTTCGTGAAAGTGGCCACATCAGTCCTCAATATCCTATGGCCCCCACTCTCCTTAATTATTCTGGTAGCAACTACAAAATGTGAATTTGGTCTCAGATCACAGATGAATTGATGATTTTCATAATTCACACTAGGATGGAACCACGAAGAACTTCAAATTAGAGCCAATTTGGGTTCGGAATTTTTAGACTTCTTCATTATTATCATGTTAACTAGCACAAAAGTTGTTTTAATGTGAATTAAACATTGAGGAATATATGTACAGAAAAAATCGCATTTAAAAATCAAGAATTTAAATTCCATGGAAAATTACCAGGAAGCAGTAATCGACCTCATACATTCGATATACCATATCTAGGCCAAATAATGTGCGAATTGTGCAGATTCTAGCAACTCCGTAAGGCGCCCGATGACGAAAACTGTGTGTCGTCACAAATAATATAAAAGCTGTAATCATTTAATTCTTAACACATTTTTTGTTCAAGTTTTTGACGTAAATATATTATTCAAACTCCACCGCGAGTTTTACTTGGTTTGTAGTGGATTTACAACCCTCTACTCACCACAACTTACTCACTGCTACTTCAACGGAGTTACGAACCGTTGAAGAAAGTAGAAACATATCTTTAGAGGATACCCTCCAAAGATACATGGTCCTTCGAGCCGGATTGAGAGACAGGATTTACGCCCCTTATCTCGATCACTACACACTACTCTACACACTGCGAGGAAGCCTTCCAGAGCCAACGCCAGCGCCAGAAAAGAGGCCCTCCAGAGCTATTACCAGATCCGAGAAGAAGCCTTTCTGTGCCCTTCGAGCCCTAATACAAGCCTTCCGGACGAGACTCTACAAAGATACAGCCTTCAAAGCAAAACCAGCCCAGGGATAGACACAAGTCCACAAACACACACACACACACACACACACACAATCAAGTCTTTACGTCCAGTCCTACTGAGAAGAAATATCAGAAGCAATATGGAAGCAGTCCTGAGCCAACAAATCCAGATCCCAGAGCAGATCAAGAAAATGCACTCCAACATGAAGAAGGATTCCAAGAAAAGGAAAACGCCAGAGTACTTAAAAAGGAAGTCCGAGGAAATAGAGGAACTATGGAACACATTCGAAGCAAACCACGATGAATTACTAGAAGGCCTACCAGAAACACACGAATACCACGTCAAGAAATTTTACGATCAAGCCGCTGCAATACACAATGATGCCATGGAACATCTGAACAAATGTCGCTTGGAAATAACCGCAGAAACACCCTCCGGAAAAGCAGGCACGATCCGAAACAAACTAGAACTTCAAATTGCGGAATTTCATAAACAACTAACCAAGATTAGGACCCAGTACGAAGCCAAACAAAAACCCTACCGCTTTCAGAGAGAAGCAGTCCGGACTCAATGGAAAATTATCTCGGAGTCCTTTCAAGAAATCCAATTAAATGATATTGAAATGAGCCAAGATCATCTGTTTTCAAGAAACTTATTCAACTGTACATGACGAATACGAAGAGATTATGAAGAAATTCGAAGACGATGAACAACCAGAAAGAACTACACTACAAGGACGTCCCAACCTTCCGACATTGCCTACAGTATCAATTCCAATATTTTATGGAAACTACGAAGCATGGCCAGCATTCAGAGACATATTCCTGCAACTCATACATTATAATAAATCGATTGGGGATGCTGAAAAAATTCAACATCTAAAATCCAACGTTCAAGGCGAAGCCGGTAAATTAATTCAACATCTTTCGAACACTGCAGCGAACTATGCAGGAGCATGGTCAATAATTCAGGAGCGCTATGAAAACGAAAGAATTTTATTTCGCAAATGCATGGATGCCATATTATCCCAGCCCATCCTCCAGCAGGAATCAGTACAAGGATTTAAGCTACTTCACGACTTGACAAAGGAAAATCTGAACGCAATCGAAAACATGGGAATCAACGTTCAAGAATGGGGTCCGATAATAACGCATCTCCTAGAATCCAAAATGGACCCTGAATCCCGCCGTGTGTATGAGACCACCTTAAAGGAACCGAAGAAAATACAGAAGCTAGAAGATGTACTGTCTTTCATAGAACGACGATTCCAAGCGTTAGAGGGGGGCAAAACACCAGCTAAAAAATGGGAACCGATTAGAAAGCACCATCCTTTTGAATCAAGAAAGACATGGTCAGCAAACACAGCTCACCTACAAACAGCCAAATGCCCATTATGCCAAGCAGGTCATGCACTGCGAGCCTGCCAGAACTACTTAGCAATGACCGTTAAGGAAAGACTAGACTACATAATTCAAAACAAAAGATGTCACAATTGTCTAGGACCACACCGAACAAGTTCTTGTTTAAGCAAAGTTACGTGTTTCAAATGCAGAAAGTATCATCATACAACACTTCACATATCTACTACTGGCAGCCAAAGTCGTAGAACCAACAACAACAACAATCAAACAAACTGGAGAGCTACAGCAACCACTTTTCGCCCACAACAGAGTAACCAATCCGAAGCGACACAATTTTCAACACAAAGAAACATCAGCAACAATGGACAAAATAGTTCCAATATGCAACTGGTACGAAACGAAAACATAGGGACGATCAACGGAAATAATGCCTATATTACTACAGGAAATAAAGAATCTCCGAAAAGGCAATTGCATTCGGTTGCACTACTCGCTACAGCATACGTCAGAGTTAAATCAAGAAATGGGACACTACAAACAATACGATGTCTAATTGACCCAGGATCTGAAGCATCGTTCATATCAATCAACGCGGTGCAGATACTCAAGTTGCAGAAACACAAGAACGAAGCACAAATCATTGGCATAGGTCAGTCTCAATCAGGGTCATCGCAACACATGGTATTCTGCGAGGTCAGGCCAAGGTTCCAGAGTTCATTCATGATAAACGCAGCGTTGCATGTACTCCCACGAATTTCCAACTCAATTCCGAAAGAAAAAATTCACAACAGTCTCATTGCGGAATGGAATGATATACAATTCGCAGATCCATATTTCTCAAATCCTGGACCAATCGACATGCTTTTAGGAGTTGATATATACAAAGATATCATTTTTTTTCTACCATACATGGTTGTTTCATAAATTAGTCACACCAGATTTCGTGAAAGTGGCCACATCAGTCCTCAATATCCTATGGCCCCCACTCTCCTTAATTATTCTGGTAGCAACTACAAAATGTGAATTTGGTCTCAGATCACAGATGAATTGATGATTTTCATAATTCACACTAGGATGGAACCACGAAGAACTTCAAATTAGAGCCAATTTGGGTTCGGAATTTTTAGACTTCTTCATTATTATCATGTTAACTAGCACAAAATTGTTTAATGTGAATTAAACATTGAGGAATATTCAGAAAAATCGCATTTAAAAATCAAGAATTTAAATTCCATGGAAAATTACCAGGAAGCAGTAATCGACATCATACATGCAATATACCATATCTAGGCCAAATAATGTGCGAATTGTGCAGATTCTAGCAACTCCGTAAGGCGCCCGATGACGAAAACTGTGTGTCGTCACAAATAATATAAAAGCTGTAATCATTTAATTCTTAACAACATTTTTTGTTCAAGGTTTTGACGTAAATATATTATTCAAACTCCACCGCGAGTTTTACTTGGTTTGTAGTGGATTTACAACCCTCTACTCACCACAACTTACTCACTGCTACTTCAACGGAGTTACGAACCGTTGAAGAAAGTAGAAACATATCTTTAGAGGATACCCTCCAAAGATACATGGTCCTTCGAGCCGGATTGAGAGACAGGATTTACGCCCCTTATCTCGATCACTACACACTACACTACACACTGCGAGGAAGCCTTCCAGAGCCAACGCCAGCGCCAGAAAAGAAGCCCTCCAGAGCTATTACCAGATCCGAGAAGAAGCCTTTCTGTGCCCTTCGAGCCCTAATACAAGCCTTCCGGACGAGACTCTACAAAGATACAGCCTTCAAAGCAAAACCAGCCCAGGGATAGACACAAGTCCACAATCTCACACACACACACACACACACACACACAATCAAGTCTTTACGTCCAGTCCTACTGAGAAGAAATATCAGAAGCAATATGGAAGCAGTCCTGAGCCAACAAATCCAGATCCCAGAGCAGATCAAGAAAATGCACTCCAACATGAAGAAGGATTCCAAGAAAAGGAAAACGCCAGAGTATTTGAAAAGGAAGACCGATGAAATAGAGGAACTATGGAACACATTCGAAGCAAACCACGATGAATTACTAGAGGGCCTACCAGAAACACACGAATACCACGTCAAGAAATTTTACGATCAAGCCGCTGCAATACACAATGATGCCATGGAACATCTGAACAAATGTCGCTTGGAAATAACCGCAGAAACACCCTCCGGAAAAGCAGGCACGATCCGAAACAAACTAGAACTTCAAATTGCGGAATTTCATAAACAACTAACCAAGATTTGGACCCAGTACGAAGCCAATCAAAAACCCTACCGCTTTCAGAGAGAAGCAGTCCAGACTCAATGGAAAATTATCTCGGAGTCCTTTCAAGAAATCCAATTAAATGATATTGAAATGAGCCAAGATCATCTGTTTCAAGAAACTTATTCAACTGTACATGACGAATACGAAGAGATTATGAAGAAATTCGAAGACGATGAACAACCAGAAAGAACTACACTACAAGGACGTCCCAACCTTCCGACATTGCCTACAGTATCAATTCCAATATTTTATGGAAACTACGAAGCATGGCCAGCATTCAGAGACATATTCCTGCAACTCATACATTATAATAAATCGATTGGGGATGCTGAGAAAATCCAACATCTAAAATCCAACGTTCAAGGGGAAGCCGGTAAATTAATTCAACATCTTTCGAACACTGCAGCGAACTATGCAGGAGCATGGTCAATAATTCAGGAGCGATATGAAAACGAAAGAATTTTATTTCGCAAATGCATGGATGCCATATTATCCCAGCCCATCCTCCAGCAGGAATCAGTACAAGGACTTAAGCTACTTCACGACTTGACAAAGGAAAATCTGAACGCAATCGAAAACATGGGAATCAACGTTCAAGAATGGGGTCCGATAATAACGCATCTCCTAGAATCCAAAATGGACCCTGAATCCCGCCGTGTGTATGAGACCACCTTAAAGGAACCGAAGAAAATACAGAAGCTAGAAGATGTACTGTCTTTCATAGAACGACGATTCCAAGCGTTAGAGGGAGGCAAAACACCAGCTAAAAAATGGGAACCGATTAGAAAGCACCATCCTTTTGAATCAAGAAAGACATGGTCAGCTAACACAGCTCACCTACAAACAGCCAAATGCCCATTATGCCAAGCAGGTCATGCACTGCGAGCCTGCCAGAACTACTTAGCAATGACCGTTAAGGAAAGACTAGACTACATAATTCAAAACAAAAGATGTCACAATTGTCTAGGACCACACCGAACAAGTTCTTGTTTAAGCAAAGTTACGTGTTTCAAATGCAGAAAGTATCATCATACAACACTTCACATATCTACTACTGGCAGCCAAAGTCGTAGAACCAACAACAACAACAATCAAACAAACTGGAGAGCTACAGCAACCACTTTTCGCCCACAACAGAGTACCCAATCCGAAGCGACACAATTTTCAACACAAAGAAACATCAGCAACAATGGACAAAATAGTTCCAATATGCAACTGGTACGAAACGAAACCATAGGGACGATCAACGGAAATAATGCCTATATTACTACAGGAAATAAAGAATCTCCGAAAAGGCAATTGCATTCGGTTGCACTACTCGCTACAGCATACGTCAGAGTTAAATCAAGAAATGGGACACTACAAACAATACGATGTCTAATTGACCCAGGATCTGAAGCATCGTTCATATCAACAAACGCGGTGCAGATACTCAAGTTGCAGAAACACAAGAACGAAGCACAAATCATTGGCATAGGTCAGTCTCAATCAGGGTCATCGCAACACATGGTATTCTGCGAGGTCAGACCAAGGTTCCAGAGTTCATTCATGATAAACGCAGCGTTGCATGTACTCCCACGAATTTCCAACTCAATTCCGAAAGAAAAAATTCACAACAGTCTCATTGCGGAATGGAATGATATACAATTCGCAGATCCATATTTCTCAAATCCTGGACCAATCGACATGCTTTTAGGAGTTGATATATACAAAGATATCATTTTAGATGGAGTAAGAAGATCAAACAATGGGATAACAGCGCAAAATAGCGAAATTGGATGGTTACTATACGGAAATGTGAAGAATATAAGTCCATCACTTCAGATAACCAGTTTAACTATCACTATCAATGATGAGCAGTCATTATCAAGATTCTGGGAATTGGAAGAAGCTGCAGACGAACGACAATGTTCACCTGAACATGAGCTTTGTGAGAGACATTACCAGAGCACTCATACACGAAATCGAGATGGATCATACACAGTCAGACTTCCCTTCAAAAATGATTCTGAAAATTTGGGATCGTCCAAAAAACAAGCGGTAGCGCGCCTGCTGCAAATCGAGAGGAAATTCGAAACCAATCCAATCATGGAACAGAACTACAAGGAATTCATTCGCGAATACATAAAATTAGGTCACATGAAAACAGCAGAAGCTCAACCCCTCCATGGCATTCAAGTTTTTCTACCACATCAGTGCGTCATAAAGGCAGACAGCACTACTACTTCCACAAGAGTTGTTTTCGATGGATCGGCAAAAACAAGCACAGGATATAGTCTCAACGATATTTTACACTCAGGTCCTAAGATACAACAGGATCTCACTGACATTCTCATCAGATGGAGGAAACATCGAGTCGCCCTCA
Source organism: Propylea japonica (assembly GCA_013421045.1). NCBI lineage: Eukaryota > Metazoa > Arthropoda > Insecta > Coleoptera > Coccinellidae > Propylea > Propylea japonica. The sequence continues at coordinate 25,872 of JACDNR010000331.1, read as the reverse complement.
CTGCCGATATCGAAAAGATGTACAGGCAAATCAAAATAGCCGAGGAAGATCAACCATACCACAAAATAGTCTGGAGATTCTCAAAGGATGAACCAATACAGGAATTTCAGTTAACCACTTTAACTTATGGCACGGCCCCAGCAGCATATCTGGCAATACGCACCCTACATCAATTAGCTGAAGACGAAGAGGAAAATTTTCCAAGAGTCGCTCAGATCGCTAAAAAGGATTTCTACGTAGACGATTTACTCACAGGGGCGGACAGCGTCGAGGAAGCTGAGCAATTGAAGAAAGAAATTACTGAACTAATGAAAAAGGGAAAATTCAATCTTCGAAAATGGAAAATGAGCGAATACCCACAAAATGGGACAGATGAATTCATTCTAGGTGACAAATATGAACAAAATACTACGAAAACACTAGGCATAGTATGGAATACAAATAGCGATAGTCTGCTCTATAACATCAAATCACCTGAAATTGAAGCGAACACCAAAAGACGCATGCTTTCCCAAATTGCCGCAATATTCGACCCACTTGGTATGATATCACCAATATTATACGAGCCAAACTATTGATGCAAGAAATATGGAAATCTGGACACGATTGGGATGTTACTCTTCCGGAAGAAATTCGTAAAGAATGGGCGAAACTGACTCAAGAACTTCCAACGCTTCGTGAAATATGCATACCAAGATGGATACAACACAAAAAGGGTTCAAAGATGGAAATTCACGCTTTTTGCGATGCTTCTGTGAAAGCATACGGTGCTGTGGTTTACTGCAAAACTATCGATGACAGCGGGCAGGTCCACGTCAGTCTCTTAGTATCCAAATCCAAGGTGGCCCCCATAAAAAACAAGAAAACTCTTCCAAAGCTAGAATTGTGTGGAGCCGTTCTATTAGCAAAGCTCGTACACAGAACAATCAAAGCCCTAGACATTCAAGAAATCCCTGTGCATGCATATTCCGATTCGACGATTACACTAGCTTGGATAAATGCTGATGCCACAAGGTTACCTGCGTTTGTTGACAACAGAGTTCGAGAGATAAAACAATTAATTGGCAAGGTGAAATGGTATCACGTTCGATCAGAAAACAATCCCGCTGATTTAATAACGCGAGGAATAACGGCATCAAAACTAATTGGTAACAAATTATGGTGGAATGGTCCAGATCAACTGAGTCAAAACCCCACAGATATTCAGGAGATGATACAAAGCTCAACATCTGCTAACGCACTAGACACCTCAAAAAGTATAAATAGTTTGACTACAACCACCATTGAAGAAAATCCATGCATCCAAGATACTGTGGATATCTTATTACAGAAATTTGAATCATGGGAGAAAACCATAAGAGTAACAGCCTACTGCCTGAGGTTCAGCAACAACTGTCAGAAAAAACACAAAGCTACAGTATTCCTGTCAAGAGACGAACTACAACAAGCCACACGAATACTTCTACGAAAAATGCAATATAACGAATATTCGTCCGAATTCAAGGATTTAAGCAACGATCGACCTCTGAGTAAAAAAAGTAGTATCTTGAGTCTAAACCCCTTCCTGGATAACCAACAATTGATGCGGGTAGGAGGACGTCTGCAAAATTCAGCGCTAAGATACGACGAGAAGCATCCTATCATTATACCCAATAGTAGCCCAGCAACAGAGAAAATAATAAGAAATGCCCATCATACTACGCTTCATGGTGGAATTCAGCTAACCCTCGCATACCTCAGACAGCAGTACTGGATTCCCCGAGGAAAAGATAAAATAAGGAAGATAATACGAGAGTGCCACATCTGTTTGAGGCAGCAAGCACAAAGTCATATTCAATTAATGGGATCACTCCCAGAGCCAAGAGTCACACCAACTAGCCCCTTTGCTCACACAGGGGTAGACTATGCTGGACCCATAGCAATACGAATGTCTAAGGGAAGAGGAAATAAGTCCTACAAAGGGTACATCGCCATCTTCATTTGCTTGACCACTAAAGCCATTCATATTGAAGCAGTTAGTGATCTGACGACAGACGCATTCATCGCCGCATTCAGACGATTCACAGCTAGGCGAGGTCTCTGCAAAAACTTGTACAGTGACAATGGCACTACATTCATTGGGGCAAAAAACAAACTGGAAAAATTGTTTCGACAAGAAATTCCCGAGAAGGATATTGAGCAAACGCTGTCCAGAGAATTCATCAAATGGCACTGCATTCCTCCCCTGAGTCCACATCACGGGGGATTGTGGGAGGCCGGAGTAAAATCTATTAAGTTCCACCTCAAGAGGGTCATAGGCGAGAACACACTCACTTTCGAAGAAATAACGACAGTCCTATATCAGATAGAAGCTTGCCTGAACTCCAGACCTTTGATCCCAATCGATGAACAAACGTCTGAAAGCGAAATTCTAACTCCAGGTCACTTTCTCATCGGAAGACCACTACTCTCTTTGCCAACATCCAACACACTCGAGGAAGATAGTTTTCCCCATAGTTATACTAATAAATGGAAAACCATTCAGAAAATCAAAAACGACTTCTGGAAGAGATGGTCCAGCGAATATCTGTCACGACTACAACAACGTACTAAATGGAAAAAAGTAGAGGACAACTTAGCAAATGGAGATATAGTGCTGCTTAAACAAGAAGATATCAACCCAAATAAGTGGCCCCTAGCGAAAATAACAGAATGTCACCCTGGAAATGATGGATTGGTACGAGTAGTAACGGTGACGACTGCGGAAAAGAAGAAATTCAAACGGCCCATCACCAAAATATGTAAATTACCCGTTCGACAGGAAGAAAACTGCCAAGGGTCATCAGATAAGAAGAAAGAAAACAGGAGCTCACTGCGCATAGGCACTTTTCTCACTACTCTGCTCATTTGTAGCAATATTGCGGTGACTCAAGCAAACTACACCATACAGCAACTCAAACCTGGATTATACATCGAACACTTGGGGCATGGCTACACGAATGGAGGAAAATTCAGACTTGAGCTGAAATTCCCATACTCTCAAATGGAAAAGGATCGACAGAACGTAAATCGTACCGTAGAAGAATTCAACAAATTTTGTGCGCTTACAAAGGGTATATCAGAAAGCGCACATTGTCCAGAATTCACTCACCATCTTCTAGAAATGAAAAGAGAAATTACAATGGCCATGGATAGCTTAGAAAACTCCCCCAGACTGAAACGAGGATTATTCGGTCAATTTATGACGTCAGTGTTCGGGGTGAACGATGAAGTCTACAGAGACATAAACTCCCTGGACGAAAATCAACACAGACTTATTCATACGGTAAATCAACAATCCAAGCTGATGATATCGAGTGTGGCCACTATTGAGGAAACAGAAAAAAGGATTAATCTGAAACTTGAAAGTTTTCGGAAGAAGTTCAACGAAGGGCTGAAAGTAGTGAATCAAATGAACGCATGGTTTCGCTCTACTGACCACCACGGTCTAAACATACACTCACTAACCATATTACAACTCGCTCAGAATTACCTTCAGGAGTTGCAGCTCAAGTACAAGAAACTAATGGACGTCCAGGGTCACAAAAGTACCATCTCTGAATTCTTGAGCACCAGTGAAATCCGAAGAGAAATACAAAAGGCAACGGCGAAACTACCATCCCAGCTCACCATTATAGAACAGCCAACGGCAAACTTGAGGATGTCCCGTTCACAGAATGAAATGAACATTCAAGTATTTTTCCATATTATCTACAGCCAAAAATTCGACGTAGTTCAGACTACAGCTGTCCCAAGAAAAATCACCAACGATACGTTCATTGAGATCTACATAAGCCACCCATACCTAGCGATGGAGTACAATGTGCAAAAGTATTTTGAGCTCAGCAGCGAACAATTCGAACAAGCTATACGCATCAGCCAAAACGAATATATTCTCAACCCGTCCATAATTAGAGACATGGAAAATGATCCGAATTGCATAATTGACGAAATCTACAATCGCACGGAAAAGTCAACTTGCAGAAAAGCCAATATACAAGTTAATGACATAAAATGGAAAGAATTACGCAAGGAAAATACCTGGCTTTTCGTAACCAATAATCCCCGAAGAATTGCCGTAATATGCAACGGAAAACGAGAGGACACCACTTTGAATGGAACTGGAGTTATTCATTCTACATCAGGATGTACTATTCAAACCAAGAAAAGCACCCTGCACGCCTACACGAGAGATGAAACATCCATAATAACCACGTTCAACAAAGAGGTCCCCCCTAACATTCTTTCATTCAAAAATGAAAAGGACAACGCGGACATAGCACTAGAGCCTTCTTGGAAGGACCCGGATATGCTGGATCAACTTCTCATTGACCGGAACGAGTTAGAAAGCCAATTCGAAACTCCCTGGAAGAGCATAACCCTTCATACTTCCATTACAAGCTTTGCAACTACACTTGCTGTCATACTTATAGCAATCACTATTTACGTAGGGCTGAAAAGGCTCACAGCACGCTACGAAAAAACCAGCAAGGAGGGATCACCGACCAGGGAAATACCTCAACCAGCACCGAGAAGCCAAAGACCTGCCGAAAGTGCATCACGTTTTGAACTTGAACCTATTTATTCACGAGTTCAAACTCAAAACACAACATCAGTTTAGTATTACGTCAAGAAACCTGATAGCTTACTATGCCCACATCAACTACCTGGAATCCGGTGGCATAGTAAACTGGACGACCACAGTACTGAGAGCTGCCTTCTTCACTTCAAGGGCCCCCCGGAGTATGTTTAATGTGAATTAAACATTGAGGAATATACAGAAAAATCGCATTTAAAAATCAAGAATTTAAATTCCATGGAAAATTACCAGGAAGCAGTAATCGACCTCATACATTCGATATACCATATCTAGGCCAAATAATGTGCGAATTGTGCAGATTCTAGCAACTCCGTAAGGCGCCCGATGACGAAAACTGTGTGTCGTCACAAATAATATAAAAGCTGTAATCATTTAATTCTTAACAACATTTTTTGTTCAAGTTTTTGACGTAAATATATTATTCAAACTCCACCGCGAGTTTTACTTGGTTTGTAGTGGATTTACAACCCTCTACTCACCACAACTTACTCACTGCTACTTCAACGGAGTTACGAACCGTTGAAGAAAGTAGAAACATATCTTTAGAGGATATCCTCCAAAGATACAAAAGTTATATGTCATTCGAAAGTACACTAAATGAGGTATTTTCTACTGAAGAGAAAGCGTGTGCATAATTATTAATATTTCATCGAAAAAAAACCATTGGGAAATAATACTGATTTTGTTAACTTCATAATCTTGACTTCTCCTTACCCCGCCTGCAATGAGAGTTTTTTCTGCAAAACTCCTTAATCTTATAGCGAATATATTGCCCTTTCGGAATATGTGGTTGATAAGACTACAAGGAAAACTGAATTATTTTATTCAGAGAAAAAAATATAATCGTGGAATCAAGAAATTACAAATTGAAGAATAATCGTCAACATTTCGACCATGTGTTATATGACGTTTTTAGTTGCAAATCACTTGTATAATCACCCCTCGAAGTTTTTCCATTTTAAAATTAGACACCCTGTATAGTACTTATTACAGCTTTGTGACAGTTAGTGTTTAGTTTTAATAGGGGCTTGGTGAAGCAAGATTTACCCTAGGTTTGCGTTGCCATTGCTTCTAATAGGGTAGAGATGTGTAACTCAGTGAATTCTTGTGCGCCAACACAGTGACTCAAGCGCAGCTCCCTGTGTCAACTCATTGAGTTAACTCAAAATTGCGCTATAGCGCAGCAATAACCCGCGGGCATCCGGCACTCGGCAGTGTTGACGCACGGCGCACAAAATATGACTCACTCCAGATCATTGTAGAACTTTGCCCGGGGCCGGGGTACTGAGTAATTCCTGGAGCTCGTTTGCATATTACAGGCCAAGAAATTTTGGGTAATTTCTTTTTTAGTATTTTATGGCAGATTTCAGCATACTATACAATTTTGGAACCTACAACAAGGTTGCCCTATAAGAATGAGTTACAGACCATGTCTCAAAACGCCCAATTAGGCTATTTATTCTGTGCACCAGTAACCATTTTTTATTGAAAAAACTATTGAAAGTTCTGGAGGAAAAGCCGTTTTGCCCCAAATATAATTAATTCATAGAGTGTACTATATCATCAATTCTTTAATATGATGGAGAAGTTGAAAGTGCTAAAAGCAATAGACAATTACCATTTTCGTTGAAATTAAATGATCCAGTTCAACTCGAACTCTGTATTTAGTGTATTTACCGAGTTATGATACCGTATTTGTTAGGCAAACACTGATACCTTAGCGCTGAGCGCTTCATTGAGTTGAGTTGCGCCATGAGTTGATGGATTCGGACAATGTGAGTTGACACACTCAACACAGTCAACTGAGTTGGCGCAATTGCGCGGCGTAACACTGTGTTACACATCTCTATAATAGGGTAAAGGGAGGTTAGTTGGACCAGGAGGATAGACGGACCATCGGTAATATTCTGCAAGGAACGACAGCACCGCTCCGGTTGACCAGCGTACGTGGTGTGTTTCGAACAGATCACTTTGAGACATAGAGGAAGTCACAGTTTCACGCATTTAATTAAATGATTTTTAAGAAAAACGAATTTTGGGTTGGTGAAAATTATATTTAAAGTTATATGTTTGTGATTTTAAGCCATGTAGGTAAGTTTCTGGTGTTTTTTCAAATACTGAAACTATAAATATGTGTATAAGTGCCTCGTAGGACTTAAAATACGGAATCTATCTTGAACCGTTAAGCTGTTGTCGAATGGTCCATCTATCCTCAAATGGGAGGATAGATGGAATACGAGGGAGGTGAGTCGGACCAATTTCTTTTTGTTTCAGTATAATGCCTAATAAGTACCTACGTAAGAGAAATGTTCCTGCTTGCTCTGTCAATGGCCAATGCCGAATGAGCAGCGCAAGCAGGTTCAAAATCTCCTCAACCAAGTACCTTTGGTCTACAAAATCAACAAACCACTTCTGACAAATCAACAGCTACTGAAACTGTTACTCCCAGAAAAGCTCTGGATGAAGTTGCCCCTGTACCCATCATATCTATGGCTATAAAAACAGTTCGTAAAAAGATATCAGGAGTTATAACTTCACCCGAATTCATTGAGGAAAAGAAAATAAAAGCGCAAAAACAAAACCGTGTTCCAATTTGGCAGCAAAAGCGATAAATAGAAAAAAAGCAAGAAATAATCAATGGAGCAAAACTTCATCTTCTGGAAGAAGAAGCAGAGGATGTCACATTAGATGACGATTTCAGTGCGGATGAACATTTCAGTGATATTCGATAATCATCACTGCAGCCAACGCACTCATTTTCTATATCACTGAAATGTTCATCCGCACTGAAATCGTCATCTAATGTGACATCCTCTGCTTCTTCTTCCAAAGATGAAGTTTTGCTCCATTGATTATTTCTTGCTTTTTTCTATTTATCGCTTTTACTGCCAAATTGGAACACGGTTTGTTTTTGCGCTTTTATTTTTCTTTCCTCAATGAATTCGAGTGAAGTTATAACTCCTGATATCAAAACAACAACAAAAAAAAGATGAATGGTTACAGTGTCTTTTGAGCAAGCGCTGGATGCATAACACATATTACATTTACTTTTGTCAGAATTATAGCAACGCATCTTCTAAAAAAAGGAAAGTAGTGATGTTCATCCTTGTTACCTCCTATGGTCCATCTCACCTCCATAGGGTAGGATAGATGACTTTGAGAAGTTTAAGATTTTTATACTTTTTCGTTCGAATGATAAATATTCTTTTATTTGTTACTGTTCCAAAGAGGATACCAAAGTTAAGCTATTTTATGAACGAATTTGCAGATTTTTTCTCTGATTAATCAAGTGATTATATTGACTTTTGTAAAATATGGTCCATCTCTCCTCCCTTTACCCTAAGTTTCTTGTGTTATTTCTTAAACTATGAGCTATATACATACAATCAGTACCTAGAAAACCTAAATAAATTGTGAACGGCAAATTTTAACTTGAAAATCCTAAATAAATTCGAAGATACGTATTGATTTTGGCTAAAATAAATTGAAATGGTTTGGATCCTTCCAATTTTCGTTCTGAAGATGTAGGTAGGCAATGCGCAATATATGTGATATGACTATAAGAAAAATAGAGATTCATTTGCTGTAGAGCATGTTATACTCCAACTTCCATTTACACAGAAACAACAGACTCCAATTGTTCAATTCCTTCCATTCGAAGAATAAAATGGACTACTGAACGAAAAATTTTTTCAGATTTGTTTGTTCAATGATGATGTTGAATCTCGTGAGTATTTTTCTGAAAATCTTCTTTGGAACCGAAAATTGAAAAAAAAATCACATGGGATTTCGAAGTATAATTATGACGGAAATTATAAATATACTCATACAGAGTCGATAAAAGTAGGAACACAGAAATTCAACACTCCAGTTTGTTCACAACAAAAAAAATGTGGGTTTTTTTATTCAAAAATGCTACATTCGGTAAGAAAACCAATTCATCATATGTATAGTTTTGTTTTAAATAATTATCATCATCTGTTTAATGATTACAGGGATATCAGTTAGCGAATGAAAGAACCCGTACGCCTAATTAAAACTGTTTTCATCAAGACTGCTTACCAGCCTTTAATGAGGGCTACCGCGTATGAATTTGCCGCTTGAGGCGCCAGTGTTGCGTGAGGTCCTCGAAAATTTGAATTGTCAAATATTCAAACGTAATTGTGCATGTGTATTGTTTCCTTATAATCCTTTCATGTGAGGAGTTTCACATAAATATTCTGATTAAGTACAGAAAAAAGGAGGAATATCATTGCTTTGAAAGCTGAGTTAAAACGGATAGGTGCCAAATTAAGCGGGCTTAAAGAACAGCTAATTCGAAGGTGAGTTTGTTAACTGTTTCAATACACGTTTTTCGTGAAAAGTATGCTTCTTTATTGAGTTTTGGTTTTTCTTTTTACAGACTTCAATACTATGATAGAATGATAATTCTAGTGATACACATGACACACAAAAATTGAAATGAGTTTATTGCAGAAGTAGCTTTTCATTTCAAAAGTAGCTGATTTTTATTATACTTACATGATACCTGTGATAGCTGAAAAGTGTTATAACTTGGAGTAGTACAAGAAATCATCACACGATTCTTTCATTTATCATTATTAGTGAATATGAAAAAGAGTAGGTACCTATGTACAAAAAGGAGAAACTCCAAGATCAATAAGAACTATATTAACTGATGACTACCATTTAAAAGTAGGGTAATTTATTTATTAACACAGGTCTTTGATATATATTTTCACACTGAAGGTTTTCCTCGAGTAAGTAAATCAATTGATAACAAACATAAAATGTATATTGTTGTGAAATCCAGAATACAATTGTAGGTACCCATAAGATTTCGTTTCCTCTCATGTTCCGACAAAAAAGCTTTATCAGTTGAGCTCTCTTGACTACATATTGATTTTCGTCTGCAGTTAAAATAATTTTAAATTTTTTCTGCGTTCAAGAACTCTCTCTACTCGTTTTATATTCCTATCTCTCCTCACTTTCCTGGTACCCAGAAAAGTGGCTTGGTATTGCTTTTAGTTTTAATTTAGGAATAGCTGAAAATTTTTCCACAGTACATTACAAATAAAACAACTTATGAACTATTCGTTTTGAATAGTTTCGTGCTCCTGAGTAACTCAAAGGCTCGAAATACGGGTTGCCATTGGTTGCGCACAAGCACTGGAACAGCTCAAGAGCACGAAACTCTACGAAACGAATACTATACTTGAATAACTTATTCAATTGTAAAAGTCAAGTCTCCGAAGCAACATAATGTAAAATATTATTAAGCAAAGATTATAGAGTAAAGAAAGATAGGAAACGGCCTTGCATTCGTAGTACTAAAAAACGACTATATTTTTTAGTTCACATCTGACCCAGAGATGGCACTGAGGATCGATTTGTATGAAAACTCTGTAATTTTGATTAGAAATTATATAAAGGAAACTGTATTAAGAATTGACGCGAAATTCGTATTCCCTTCAGGATGGTTCATTTTTATATTTTAAATCCATAATTTTCAATAAAATCGGTATTTCATGTGTAATATTTTCATTACGCCTTTATGGAAGATATCACAGAAATATTAGGGTATTATTGTAAAGTTTACATGGATCGAATATGAATATACTTAGTGCAGCGTCTGTTCCATTCTGGGTTTTGCCTCAGCGTAATAGCAGCTTCGTTGTCCACCATCAATGTTGGAATTAACCGAAATCTTAGATTTTCCTTGTAAAGTCACTTAAAATATTTCATTTTCCATGCAGCCACTATTTGTGCCTCTGTTGTGACAATTGCAACAGATATTAGACGTTAAACAAGCCAAGATATATCACTACCAGCATACATGCATAAAACAACAGTTGAGCATCCGGTTTCACTATCTCATTTCTGATCTGCATCACTGAAGGCTACAAACTCAACTCTTTTGACTGATTTGTACCTAAGAACAAGTTCACCCTTCAGATAACGAAATATCCTTTCAACTCTAACACAATATGCGTTCGTTGAATTTTTCACTTTTCTTGAGACAATACTAACGTCCAAAGCTATATCTGGTCCTGTTGTTTTATTTGATAGGAAAAAATATTGGTGCGAACGAATTGATCGACATTTTTTTTATAAATGAAATTTTCCATGTATATTGATTTCAAAACTAATAATCAATTATCATCTAACCAGAATTTCAACCATTCTATAGAAACATTAGTTCACATTCGACCCAGAGATGGCGCTCATACACTGTAGTCGTGTAGTTTCCTATCTTCATACTTTATAATCTTTGATTATTAGGTACTCACGGTTTTCTGTATCGTCACATATTATCATCAGGGTTGAAATTTTTTCTACAAACTCGTGAATGTTTTGAAGGGGTTACATCAACTGTTTTATCGTTCGGAAACTTAGGCCCTCCTTTTTTTAGAACAATACGGAACTGCACAACCCTGCGGCATGCTCGATGTCGTACAGTATTCACAGATTATGGAAGTACCTTCTTTTCACACGACTAATGATACCGAACATAAAAAATAAGAATTTGTTAAAATAATAATAAATCAATGACAGTGCAAGGAACTTTGACAGGACCTCACGCAACAAAGGCGTCAACTAGCGAGAAAAAAACGGTAGCCCTCATTCAACAATGACTTTTTCAAGACTTAAAATGTCCCGCTGTACGATATATTCTCATCAGTTTCATAACCTTTTCGATAAAAAATATTAATAATTATGTAGGAATAAGTAATGACTTCTGATTTTTGCTAATATAAATTGAATCACCAGCATGTTATATTCGCCTCTCAATCTATATTTATAAAAATTATATGAATTTTTTAAATCCGGACAAGGTAGTGCCTATACAGGGAGTTTCAAGATATTCCATACTGTCAATATCCCGGTTCTCAAAAGTTCACATAAAACTATTTCAACTGGCAGCAAAAACACTACCAGAATTTGTCCTCACAGGCTTGTTTTCCTTAGTAATTCGACGTGAACCCTTGTAGAGAGATATAGTAGTCGTCATCTGCAGCGAACTGCTTCTATTGAAGCATGGTCCGAAAATCTATGGGTACGAGAATATGACGATTCTTCAACTTTTTTGAAATTTTCTCATTCCTTATTGAAATGATTAATTTCGATAAAACTACTTGACTCTAAATATTCAATTAAAATTTTTTTCAAAAGAAATTTATTGCAAAAATGTATTCACAAAAATTCAGATATCCCCAGTTAAACAGGGTCATAAATAGCTGTATTTGTTTTCCTAGTAAAATGATATATTTGGGAATCACTCATGAATAGTATTATGAAATTGGTGTACACTTAAAAAGAAAACTCTTCTGTTTCGTTAGCTATTCAAAAAGTACAAACGTCAATAATTCTTCCATGCAATTAAAAACTATGGTTGGAAAATCCAACTTTTCGAAATATTAAAATATCCTAATATCGCTCAACGAATTACCAGTGAGATAAGGGATATCGGAATTACCTACTTGAAAAAGTTTGTTAGTACATGTTGGGTTTCCGAACATAGTTTTTGATTGCATGAAGGACGTACGTACTTTTTTTGAATATCTTACGAAACAGAATACTTTTTCGTCACATTTCTATATATTTTCAAGAAATTCTCAATTCTTTGATCATGAATTTATGGGAGCGATTTATATCCCTGATCATCTGATTTTTTAGTGGATACCTTTTCGCAAGAAATGAGGAGCTTTTTCTATGTTTCGAGAAAAATATTCATGGAATAAGTCAAGTAGTTTCAACAAAATTAATAATTTTCGATAACAAATCAGCAAATTGAAAAAAAATTAAAAGTGGCCAAATCTTCGTAACCATAGATTTCCGGAAGCATTTTGCTGAGAATGACAACTTTGGTATCGCCTTCGAAATATTACGTCGAAAAACCAAATACCCTGTACATTGCATATCATGAGAAGCCTTGAAGATAACTCATATTTAACACTGACACGACCATTGTGTCCCATGAATTTGTTGCTGCTCGAAATAATCAAGACAAAATTTATCACTGCAATCAAAATATTTTCCGACGAAATTTCCCGCGTAGTGCCATAGCTTATGACAATAAAATATTCGCCTTTTCGGCATTCCGGATATTCTCACTGGTATTTTATGAAAGGCAAAGGGCGTATTCCTACCTTCGCCTTATTTATTCAGGAGGTCACGTCTCTTCCATATCAATTCCGATAAAAAATCTAGAAATTCCCCTGACGCTGACCCACGCATGACCCACCATCAAAATTGGCGAATTGGTCATATCTCGGGTCATTTTATTACTTTCCCCTCATATTAGTATGCCCTTCTGGTTAGATTTCCTTTCAGATTCGGATCACCTGACCTTTAAATCGGAGATTTCATTCCTATTTTTCCAATGAATTCTGAAAGTTTGATACGGTGGGCCACAATGAAATTCGGATTGTTTCTGGGGTCTATTGAATAAAACGTTCGCTATAATCAAATTGCTTTCCTCGAATGATATTTCGCCGCTGTCAAGAATTTGACATACCGTTATGAAAATTCACTGGTTTTGTAATTTTTCAATGATTTGTTAGAATCTTCCATTTGTTGGTGACAATGTTAGGAAACATTACTCTTAATTAGATCTTATCGCAATGATACAGGGTGTTTCATTTGAAAACAGAAAAAAGTGGAGGATAAAAAAGCATCTCTACATGCTTCCGAATGTAGTAAAGTTTTATGGGTTTAACAAGTTTCATTACAGTGATACAGGCTGTTTTATCAATGAGGGCTACCGCGTATGAATTTTCCGCTAGAGGCACTAGTGTTGCGTGAGGTCCACGATAATTTGAATTGTCAAATATTCAAACGTAATTGTGAATCTGTATTCTGATTATTTTCAATCTTTACGAGGATGTGAGTAGTTTCACATACATATTCAGATTAATAACAGCAAATATGAATCACGGATCAATGAATATCACTGCTTTGAAAGCGGTATTACATAAGACAGTTGCCCAATTAAACGGGCTAAAAGGAGAGCTAATTCAAAGGTGAGTTTGTTCAGAGTTTCAATACGCATTTCTTGCGGAAAGTATGCTTATTCATCGAGCTTAGAGTTATGGTTTTTCTTTTTACAAATCCAAATACTATGATAGGAATGATAATTTCAGTGGAAACGCTTTATCATGATTTGAAATAAGTTTATTGCAAAAGTAGATTATCATTTCAAGAGAAATTGCTTTTTATACTACTAACATCATACCTGTTAATAGCTGAAGGTGTTAAAACTTGGAGTAGAACAATAAATACTCACACAATCCTTTCATTTATCATTATAAGTGAATATATGGAAAAAACAGTATGTGCGAAAAGGAAAACCTCAGAGATCAATGTATACTTACTAATCACTAATCATTCATTTAAAGTAGGGTAATTTATTTATTTACACAAGTCCTTGATATATATTTTTTACAGTAAATGTTTTCCTCGAGTTAGTGAGTTGATTGATAACAAACATAAAATGTTTGTAGTTGTAGAATCCAGAGTAAAATTGTACCAATTAGATTTTCAATTCGAAGTATGTTTTTATTACTCTCAAGTTCCGAAAAAAAGCAGTATCAGTTGAGCTCTCTTGACTACAATATTGATTTTCCTCTACAGTTGAAACGATTCTTGCATTTTCAAATTTCTTTCTGCATTCAAGAACTCTCACCACTAGTATTTTATTCATATCTGTCCTCACTTTCCTGGTACCCAGAAAATTGGCTAGGTATTGATTTCAGTTTTAATTTAGGAATAGCTGAAAAATTTTCAACAGTAGATTACAAGTAATACAACTATGTATAACTACATTCATTCAATTGTAAAAGTAAAGTGTCTGAAGCAACATAATGTAAAAGATTATTAGGTACTCACGGCTTTCTGTATTAGGATCATTAGGTCACGTATTATAACCAGAGTTGAAATGTTTTTCACAAAAATAAGAATGTTTCGAAGGGGTAACATCAGCTGCTTTAGGACAGTCTTATCGTTCTCTTTTTTCTGAACAATACGGAACTGCACAACCCTGCGGCATGCTCGATATTGTACAGTACAGGAATAGAATGTACACTTTTTTCACACGACTCATAACACCGAACACTTATAAATATGAATTCGTTAGAATAATAATAAATCAATGACAGTACAAGGAACTTTGACAGGACCTCACGCAACAGTGGACGTTTTCTTTGGGTGGTTGTGAGCATTTTAGTCAAGTGTTTAATTTATTCATTTGTTTTACTTAAATTATGTTCCATTAAGTGTTGAGCAAGGAATCATTTTTAAGTCGTATAATATGTATACTATGATTGTAATTTATTGAAAGTTACAATAGATTTTTTATACAGAGTGTTTCATCATTAACTGGACAAACATATATATTCGTATAGAGGACACCAGGAGAATCATTTTTGCCTAACACAATATATCCCAATTTTGGAGCATAAGCGAGATACAGGGTGTTACTAAAAAGCGGGCTGGCCGCGCGACCAGCGGAAATATTGTTCGAGGATTTCGTTCCATATCTGCCATACCTAACTCTGTATTCATATTATGGCTTTGAGAATGGCATAGCACCCGAAACAGGTCAGCCTGTATTAAACATTAAATGATTTAAATAATGGTTTTAGGTCGAATCTCAGTATTTTGGGTCCTCGTTTCAGAGAAGTTGACGAACTAAGAAAAAAAAATACAAAATTGCGGAAAACCTGCAATGTTCCTGATTTTTTTAACGTTGTTAAATTAAATTTTATTTTTTGGACGAGCACAATTTTCAAAGAATTTTTGTGAAAAATTTTTGTCTTAAATCGAACACAATTTTTTTCATGTCTAAAGCGATAAAAAAATTTTACTCGAAATGGATAAATTTTCTTTTAATATCTACCATGAATATGAAAACAGAATCATTAAATATCAAACGGTTCCGTTACCACAGCCATTCAAATGTTCGTTTAGAACTATGAAATAATAGAAGAAATTTGTTGGGTCTTTTGTGTCAAAATAATTGAATTATTGGTATGCCGACACATCCTCGATGAATTTATCAAAAAAATGGAACTCAAACCATCGACTCCGACTTAAAGGTATTAAAAAAAGAAATTGAGACTGTTCTAAGAATATAAATATTTGTTGCCAAGCAACTTGCTAAATTATATTCAGTGAAATTCAAATAACCGTCAAATTCTATGAAATACGAACTATTTATATCCTTAGGACAGTCTTTATTCCATATTCAATACCTAGGTCGGAATCGACGGTTTCAGTGCCAACTAAGTTTAACTGATTTTTTTTATAAATTCATTTAGAATGTTTAGACATACCCACAATACGTACAATTGACTAAGAACCCGAACAATTTGAATGGCTGTAATAACGATTCTTTTTTATATTCGTGATGGATATTAAAAGAAGTGCAATTGTGAAGAATTTCATCCATGTGGCGTGAAATTATTTTATTGCTGTAGACTGCAAAAAAAAGTTATGTTCGATTTTGGAAAAAAAATTTCACAGAAATTCTTCGAAAATTGTGTTCATTCAGAAAAAAAAATTAATTTTGACCACCGATAAAAAAATCAGGGACATTGCAGGTTTTCCGCCATTTTGTGACTTTTTTTCGTTCGTCAACATTTCTGAATAGAGGTCCCAAATATCCTGAGATTTTACCAAAAACCGTTAGGTACTTTGAGTGTTATACATTACTGACCACACTTATTAGAAACTTGTTCGAAGATGACGTATCTCGCTTATGCTTCGGAAAAGGGATATATTGTATAAGGCAAAAATGATTCTTTCAGTGTCCTCTACACGAATATATATGTTTGTCCAGTTTATGATGAAATACCCTGTATGCCTGAAAAAACAAATAAAAAAGCCATTATCGAAAAAATAGAATTATTGCTAAAATATTCATCTGAACAATTTTATTGAAGGAGTTATGGTTTTCACTATATGGCGAGAAACGTGAGAAAAAACAATATAAATAGTTTTTTCTTCACAATTCGAGCCAAATCTTAGAGTAAGAAGTAATATTTTTACTCTGAAAGCAAAATACTCTGCCTCTTTATATTCGATTGAAACACCTTTTGTGAGAAACATGAAAATAATTTTTTTCTCGGAAATTAATCGAAACTACTCTGCCTCTTTATATGTTATTGAAGCGATGAATTTCTTACTTCATTCGCCCTTAAGCCCTCACAAAACTGTCTAGAAAATATTTCAATAAGAAAAATCATCGAGAGGAGCAACCTCAAAATTTGGTTGTGTCAAGATACGAACAAGGTATTTGAATTCATAAATAGATAGACTGAAACCTATAGCTCTCAGGAGATTCAAATTTGAATTAAGGCTTTTCAAAATAGACAAATACCCACACACTTTTTTCATGATGCGCGAATTTCTGTAAAATTTCGTGGGAATTGTATAATTGGAACATTGACGTGTATGAATACGGAATTCTATAAAAATCTTAATTTTTATAGTATGATTAATTTCCTTTAGTGCTCCTTCAACCTTATAGGTGTGTAAAAAACTAGCTTTCGGTTTTGATGAATAGTCACGTTTTTCTTCCATATCTGCCATACCTAACTCTGTATTCATATTATGGCTTTGAGAATGGCATAGCACCCGAACAGGTCAGCCTGTATTAAACATTAAATGATTTAAATAATGGTTTTAGGTCGAATCTCAGTATTTTGATCCTCGTTTCAGAAAAGTTGACGAACTAAGAAAAAAAATTACAAAATTGCGAAAACCTGCAATGTTCCTGATTTTTTTAACGTGTTAAATTAAATTTTATTTTTTTGGACGAGCACAATTTTCAAAGAATTTTTGTGAAAAATTTTTGTCTTAAATCGAACACAATTTTTTTTCATGTCTAAAGCGATAAAAAATTTTCTCGAAATGGATAATTTTTCTTTAATATCTACCATGAATATGAAAACAGAATCATTAAATATCAAACGGTTCCGTTACCACAGCCATTCAAATGTTTCGTTTAGAACTATGAAATAATAGAGGAAATGAAATTTTTGGGGTCTTTTGTGTCAAAATAATTGAATTATTATGGTAGTCGAACATCCTCGATGAATTAATCAAAAAAAGGAACTCAAACTATCGACTCCGACTTAAAGGTATTAAAAAAAGATGAGACTGTTCTAAGGATATAAATATTTGTGCCAAGCAACTTGCTAAATTATATTCAGTGAAATTCAAATAACCGTCAAATTCTCTGAAATACGAACTATTTATACCTTAGGACAGTCTCTATTCCATATTCAATACCTAGGTCGGAATCGACGGTTTCAGTCCCAACTAAGTTCTTTCAGTGTCCTCTACACGAATATACCTATATGTTTGTCCAGTTTATGTGATGAAATACCCTGTATGCCTGAAAAAACAAATAAAAAAAGCCATTATCGAAAAAAAATAGAATTGTGCTAAAATATTCATCTGAACATTTTATTGAAGGAGTTATGGTTTTCACTATATGGCGAGAAACGTGAGAAAAACAATATAATAGTTTTTCTTCACATTCGAGCCAAATTTAGAGTAAGAAGTAATATTTTTACTCTGAAAGCAAAATACTCTGCCTCTTATATTCGATTGAAACACCTTTTGTGAGAAACATGAAAATAATTTTTTTCTCGGAAATTAATCGAAACTACTCTGCCTCTTTATATGTTATTGAAGCGATGAATTTCTTACTTCATTCGCCCTTTAAGCCCTCACAAACTGTCTAGAAAATATTTCAATAAGAAAAATCATCGAGAGGAGCAACCTCAAAATTTGGTTGTGTCAAGATACGAACAAGGTATTTGAATTCATAAATAGATAGACTGAAACCTATAGCTCTCAGGAGATTCAAATTTGAATTAAGGCTTTTCAAAAGAGACAAATACCCACACACTTTTTCATGATGCGCGAATTTCTGTAAAATTTCGTGGGCATTGTATAATTGGAACATTGACGTGTATGAATACGGAATTCTATAAAAATCTTAATTTTATAGTATGATTAATTTCCTTTAGTGCTCCTTCAACCTTATAGGTGTGTAAAAAACTAGCTTTCGGTTTTGATGAATAGTCACGTTCGAGGATTTCGTTCCATATCTGCCATACCTAACTCTGTATTCATATTATGGCTTTGAGAATGGCATAGCACCCCGAAACAGGTCAGCCTGTATTAAACATTAAATGATTTAAATAATGGTTTTAGGTCGAATCTCAGTATTTTGGATCCTCGTTTCAGAAAAGTTGACGAACTAAGAAAAAAATTACAAAATTGCGAAAAACCTGCAATGTTCCTGATTTTTTTAAACGTTGTTAAATTAAATTTTATTTTTGGACGAGCACAATTTTCAAAGAATTTTTGTGAAAAATTTTTGTCTTAAATCGAACACAATTTTTTTCATGTCTAAAGCGATAAAAAAATTTTACTCGAAATGGATAAATTTCTTTTAATATCTACCATGAATATGAAAACAATCATTAAATATCAAACGGTTCCGTTACCACAGCCATTCAAATGTTTCGTTTAGAACTATGAAATAATAGAAGGAAATTGTTGGGTCTTTTGTGTCAAAATAATTGAATTATTATGGTATGTCGACACATCCTCGATGATTAATCAAAAAAATGGAACTCAAACTATCGACTCCGACTTAAAGGTATTAAAAAAAGAAATTGAGACTGTTCTAAGGATATAAATATTGTTGCCAAGCAACTTGCTAAATTATATTCAGTGAAATTCAATAACCGTCAAATTCTCTGAAATACGAACTATTTATATCCTTAGGACAGTCTTATACCTTCATATCATACCTAGGTCGGAATCGACGGTTTCAGTCCCAACTAAGTTCTTTCAGTGTCCTCTACACGAAATATACCTATATGTTTGTCCAGTTTATGATGAAATACCCTGTATGCCTGAAAAAACAAATAAAAAAGCCATTATCGAAAAAATAGAATTATTGCTAAAATATTCATCTGAAAATTTTATTGAAGGAGTTATGGTTTTCACTATATGGCGAGAAACGTGAGAAAAAACAATATATAGTTTTTTCTTCACAATTCGAGCCAAATCTTAGAGTAAGTAATATTTTTACTCTGAAAGCAAAATACTACTCTCTTCTTTATTCGATTGAAACACATTTTGTGAGAAACATGAAAATAATTTTTTTCTCGGAAATTAATCGAAACTACTCTGCCTCTTTATATGTTATTGAATCGATGAATTTCTTACTTCATTCGCCCTTTAAGCCCTCACAAAACTGTCTAGAAAATATTTTCAATAAGAAAAATCATCGAGAGGAGCAACCTCAAAATTTGGTTGTGTCAAGATACGAACAAGGTATTGAATTCATAAATAGATAGACTGAAACCTATAGCTCTCAGGAGATTCAATTTGAATTAAGGCTTTTCAAAATAGACAAATACCCACACACTTTTTTCATGATGCGCGAATTTCTGTAAATTTCGTGGGCATTGTATAATTGGAACATTGACGTGTATGAATACGGAATTCTATAAAAATCTTAATTTTTATAGTATGATTATTTTCCTTTAGTGCTCCTTCAACCTTATAGGTGTGTAAAAAACTAGCTTTGGTTTTGATGAATAGTCACGTTTTTCCTAAAACTCTCTTTTAAACTGATAGTACGACTCTTATTTTATTCAATGAGTTCATCATTATAATATATTTCAACGAGGAAAGAATTGAGTGAATTTTCTTCATTACAGCTTCGTTGGAAATCATCTTTTGGGACACGATGTGAAATCGTCACAAGTGGATATCCATTAAGGAGTTGAACTCTTGTGGAACTTTTTCAATTTCACTCTAGAAGTTGTTGTAATTGGCGATTAATCAGAAACTTTGGAAGTCAACAGAGAATTTAACGATTCGTCGATGATTGTTCTGAAAACTGCCTCGGTGACGATTGAACGTCGAGAAGTAATTCGACGTTGTTATGAGTAATTTCGAAATGAAGGTATTCTTTACTGAGATTTGGGTACAAACATCTCATGCATATATCTCAAATCTTGACTGAAAAAAGTGGACGAAGCAAAGATATGAGGAGATCTTTCAAGTTCAAGGTATAAATATAAAAATATTAAAGTAAGTGTACTTCTAAACAAAGAAAAACTCGTAATTTATCGACAAGAATGTGCCTAATATTATCTTCGTCCGTCTGTAATCTTGAAATAATGACTTTATTGAACAGGCACATTTATTTTAATAATCCAAAATCAATCAGACCAAAAACTGATGGATCCTTACCATAGGTGCATTTGTAATTACATCACTGAAACGAGGAGATCGAGCAGATATTTATTATCACGTGATTTTCGAGTCTTTGGAGGGTTTTAAGAATAACCAAATCCGAATAATAATTATTCTGAGTATGAAGTTCTAACCTGATAGATGCTTTTGTCCATTTCTAAATTAAAATATGTATTTTCCTAACAGTAATTTGGCCTATTGTTCCTTAAAAATTTCGCATTCATAAATCATTGGCAAATTATTTTTCTGACAAGGGTCATATTGCAACAAAATACTTTGCAACTTTGACTTTGCACTTTGCATATGCCAAATTATATTCAAAATTAATCATGTTGCAGAACATTTCTCCCAACATTTAATTTCTGTGAAGTGCTTTTTCACTTTGCACTCGACTTTTCACATCGCACTTTTCAATGATGAATGCATTTCGTGCAACGTAATGTATTTGAAGAGTGAAAAGTGCCAAGTGGAAAAAATGCAAAGTATTTGGTGCAATAGGCCCCTGATCATCAGCAATTTGAATACATAATTAGTTTGACGTTACTAGGTTATATTCCTTCGATTGCGCGATATGCTCGGCCAATTTTCTCATAGCTTCTCGAGTGATAACCGAGCTATCGCTGAGGTTATAACCAAACATACTTTGATCACTTCATGCATTTTTTTTGTGAATAGCAACCACGATTAAGCCATCTGAGCTCTCAGATGTAATTAACAAATGCATTTTTACAGGGGTGCTACAAGGAGGACTCGCATCAAGAGGTTTAATCGTTTTGAGAGCCTTCGTTTGGGAATTACGGGTGATATTTATCTTATGTTTGAAATGTCAAAGTTTAATATTTCTTAAACTATTCGACCGAATGATTTAAAATTGAAAGTTTTGTCACCCTTCACGATTGCCATCTTTCAACATCTCAGAAATTGAGTAGATCAGATCTGGACTGAAAAAATTTCAGGCTTTTTCTATTTTCATGAATCTTGGAACACCCTGTAGGTGAACATGAAATTTTTTTTTCCATTTTCGTAACGATGAAGAATCAAACGATGAGAATAATTTTAAATTTCTGCTTGGTAGGGTCATACGCGGTGATCAAGAAGTGATCAAAAAACATTACCTGATGAATGAAATTTAAAAGTTGAATAATTCTCAAACTACTCGACCGAATGATTTCAAATCTAAAGGTTTTGTCACCTTTTACGATTGCTATCTTTTAATATTTCTGAAATTGAATAAATCAGATCCGGACTAGAAACATTTCAGGCGTTTTCTATTTTCGTTTATATTGGATCATCCTGTAAGTGAACATCAAAAATTTTTCAATCCCAAAGAATCAATTAATAAGAAAAATTTGAAATCTCTGCTTGGTACTGACACACAGGATGATCAAGAAGTGAAACATTACCTCATGAGTGAAATTTCATAGTTCGATAAATCGGTGACATTACTTCGAATTTTTCAGTTTTGTCACTCTTCAATACTGCCTTCCTTGAATTTCCTCAAATTTGGACTTCATTAACGTGCTCCAAAATGTATTGAAATGGAAGGATACAACCTTTTTCAGCAATTTCAGAACTGAAACTTTTCCCATTCAATTCGTTTATAAAAAATTGATATAAAATTTCCTGTAAAGTACAGATTCATTGAAGAGAATGTTTATTGATCGCACTGTATAAAAGTGTCAAGCAAAGATTTGGCACACATTATGTGAATATTGGAATACTCTGTACCTACCCTCGGTACCATACGTACAGATTGTTTCAATATTCACGGAAATAAAAAACGTTTGAAATTTTTCTAGTCTGGATCTGTTTCATTCAACTTCAGAATACGGAAATCGTAAAAAGTGAAAATTCTTTCAAAATTTTAAATCATTCGTTTGAACAGTTATTGAACTTAGAAATTCCACTCTCATGAGGTAATGTACTCTTGTCACTTCTTGATCACCCTGTATGTCCGTGACAAAGCAGAGATTGTGAATTTTTCTCAATAATTGATTCTTTGTGGTAACGAGAATGGAAAAAAAATGTTCACCTACAGTGTTCCAATATTCCTGAAAATATAGAAAGCCCGAAATTTTTCTGATACGGAGCTGATTCATTCAATTTTGAATATTGAGAGATGGCAATCGTTTAAAGGGTGGACAAAAACTTCCAAATTTGAAATCATTCGTTTGAATAGTTGAAGAATTATTGAACTTTGGAATTTCAGCCATAAGATGAATATCACCTTTGTATATCCCAAACGAAGGCCCTCAAACGATTAAAACCTCTTGTTGCGAGTCCTCCTTGATGTCCTTAATTCATTTTATACGTTTGTCGCATTCTTCCCGGGACACCCGGTATATTTTAGAATATTGTGACACCTCATATCAGGTTTGCTGTTACGAAATAAAATTTCATTCTCGAACTTATTGATCTACAATTATCAGTCTTCTGAAAAAATGTTTCCTCATTTCTTAATTATACTAAATTAAACGTGTGGCAAATGGAATGTTTTTTTTATTATCAGAGCATTATTTATCAGGTTCGACTTCCTGATGACGAATTCATGGTCAAATTCAATTTTGTCCCTGGAGCCGTCCGTCCGGTTGTTAGCACATTAACTTTCGTAGGGATTGTCCTTGAGACTTGAATTCTCAGGATGAGTTCGAGTCCCAAAACCTCGGTTATGTTTGTTATATAGCCAGAATCGTACAGGGTGTTCCATAAATATGGCCCATTCAAAATTTTATTTTCTCAATATCTCAGAAACAACGAAAACCAATGAAAGATGCCCAAAAAAGCCTCATGCAAAATTTTGTAGCCAAAGTGTGAACAGAACCGTGAAAAATTCAATTGGAATATTGAAAAAATTAAACTCCATATTTCCATAAAAAGAAATATAATTCGAGTAATTTTTTTTGTGAATGAGGATCGATATACTGAATATTCATTAGAAATTTCGTAGCCATAGTATTAGCAGAACCATACAAAATTCAATTCGAATATTGAAAAGAAGAATCTTCATATTTCCCGTAACAGGATATCCGATTATATGTATATTGACTGCTATTATCAGTTCGTGGACTGAACACTAAGATCTCCGAGTTCTATTTGTCTGTATAGTGTGGTGATTGTGATATTGTATATGAGTGAAACATGGCTTACAGTGGAGTTGCTGATTCAGAAATTTTTCCACAGAACTATGCAGTGTTTAAGGCATGACAGGGATAGAGTGGCTATGAGCAAGACAGCAGGTGGAGGTACCCTTTTGGCGTTTCGAAGTGAGTTGCATGCTCGGAGAGTGGACCTTTCACTGTTGCACCAGTTGGTACCGGCTGTTGATGTAGTTGGTTGTATGATAAAGTTGAAATCGAAGAATTGTTGGTGAGTATATTCCACCTAGAATCGATACTGAATCCTAATGATTTATTATTTGAGGCACTAGCAGCACTTGATGTACTGAGTGATTGTCAACTTTTAATACTTGGAGACTTTAATGGACAGCAGTTTGTTTTTCACCTTCATCGTCTGACTCAAATGTACAACGCTCAAATTTTTTCTCTATCCTTGACTTGGTGCAGTCAACAACAGCAAATGCAAATGTGTGAGTGAGCGTGAGCGGAGATTTCCTCCTTGTACACTGCGGAAGTAATCCAGTGCACATATTTCTGAAATAAAATGCATATTCGAGATATAAAAAACATAAGAGCGATTGCAATTTCCAACGATTCTGTAGTACTCGGAAAAATTCGAAGGTCCTGCTACACAGTGAATATAAGAACTTCGGCGTTCAGAAACATACAATGAAAACTTACCTGATAGATTTGGCAATTTATTTATGACTAGCTTTTATCAGCGACTTCGTCCGCATAAGTTTTTTTGTTTTTCTCTCGGCTGTAAGTCCCCCTGCAACAATGTCACACTATCGTGTTTCAGTCCTCAACTTCACATCAAAATTTGTTCATAGCAACCTTAAGCCTTAAGCTTAAAGTTCGTATAAAATGTCTATCTAGTTATCTCCTCAAGTTTAGAGCGTAGCTAGTTTGTAGTACTATATTAATTATGTGTATAGGTAATTAGATTTTATCTGTATGTAATGTAACAGTCAGTTGAATAAAAAATCGTATACAAATCAGATCAATAGTTTTGGCGCAATGTGATTTTAGACAGAGTTTTTTATGTTGAAAATAGTGAAAGGTAGCTGTGTATAGGTTCCTGTGGGAATGAGATATTTTCCCGAGTAAAAAAGTAGTCCTGAATTTTGGTACTTCTCCTACCCTATAAGTTAAGTAGTGTGATGGATGTCGCTAAGTTTCGATCCAAGTAAAACTGTTAAATAAAGACGTTGCATCAAAATTTTATCAAAATCCCCAAATTATGGCGCCTACCGACCCTCTAAGTTAGGAAAGTGATAAAATACTAACTGTGAAGTCTTCTAACACTCAGTTAAAAAAAAAACAACATCAAAATCATTTCAGTAGCTATGGCGTCATGCCCTTCTTGACACGATCACGCTAGATTCCGCGGAAGAGGTATTTCCCGCCGTAAAAAGTAGCCTGTGCCCGTGCCTAGGATCCTATCTTTATATAACCAAGTCTTATAATTAAGACGTGAATGAGGTACTTTTGAAACAAACGATTAAAAATCACTAACTTAATTAGTTTTCTGCCTACTGCCTGCGCCTTAAATACGATATCATGAATAGCCTATATCCTTTTCTAGGTTACTAACTATTTCATCAAAATCCGTTCAGCTGTTTAGGCATGATAGAGCAAAACTCCCAGCAAAAACCATAAAAAAATCACTACTCAATTCAGTTTTTTTGTCTACTTCCTACCCCCTAAGTATGATGACGTGATCATTTTGATCTTATATCCGTTTTTAGGTACCATGTATCACCTTACTGAGTTTATCAAAATCTGTTCAGCCGTTTAGACGTGAAAGAGCAAAAGTCCCAACAAAAACGACTAAAAATCACTAAC
>JACDNR010000330.1:0-44486 GCA_013421045.1 Propylea japonica | reverse complement strand
CTTCAAATGCAGCAAACATAGATAATTTTGGCCATAACGTGTTTGGTGAATATTCCTGCAAGAGGAAATGAATTAATCATACATGAAAAAGAACAAGAATCAGAGCAAACATACAAATCTTCAAAATATGCTAGCAAAATATTTTCGCTGACACAGTCCAACAAACTTTTTCTTTTCCACTCTCGAAAGCCTTCATACTCTTTACTATGAGCAGCTTTAGATTTGGCCGGAATCAAAAATTCACGGGCTTTCGCCGCTTGAGTTTCGACGTAGTTCGACATTATTTCAATGATTGATTTTATTTCTGACAAGACGTCAAAATAAAAACCAGTCAACCATGATTCTCACAAACACAAGCCCATAGCAACGTTAAAAATCCAATTGAATCAATAATTTACAATATAATATTAATTTTTCCATTTCAAGAACGATATTGTGTCGATCAGAAAAAAACTATTGATTACAACACGGGAAATATGAATACATTTCCCACGGTTGCCTCATATACATCCCTCGGGCTTCGCCCTCGGGATGTAACTAGGACAACCTCGGGAAATATAGTATTCATATTTCCCTAGTTGTAATAATAGCTATTTTCTTATGTATAAGATTGCATAATATACTATTTTGAATAAAATATGACTTGACGTTTCATATTTCCCTTGGGACAATAAGACTTGACGTTTCATATTTCCCTTGGGATATATGAGTTTGTTATGACATATGGTAACTAAGGCGATATTGCTCATTATTGATTCGATCAGAAAAAAACTATATTTTTGTAGATAGAGTAGGTATAGTTTTCAACTTGTGGTAATGGTCATTAAGTTATAGATGCATTTCTTCTTGGTGAGTCATGACCTATATTACCGCTCGTTAAATAATATTGTATTATTTTATTGGTTGATAAATAATCGATTATATTGCCATTGTTTCAACAGAAACAATAGAAATCAATGCCTTCCTGAAAATGTTATATCTTGTCGTTCAGGAGAAGAGAAGTCTTCAATGTTTTAATTTCATTAAGGTATAATATTGAAGAAGCATCCTAAATGTGATATAAGATATACAGGGTATCTGTAAAAAATGCTAAACACTTAGGGAAATGATTCCTCGATGAAAATAAGCAGGGGTAGTTCATATAAATTATTTTCGACATTGACCTCCCTTCCGAGATACAGCCTTTGGAAGGCGATTACGCGTTGACAGTTTTTAATTTTTTTTGGGAGTCCTGAAAAAACACAGAGTCATAAAACTATACGAATATGATTCATTAAGTAGATGTTACTCACATATTTTTTTGATCCATAACTTTTATTATTAGGGGTTAAAATTAACAACCCCTTAAATTTTCGTTCAAACATTGTTTTGGGGATATATTTTCGAAAAATGAAATACTCCTATGGTTTCCCATTCAATGCTGGAGACAAAAAAAAAAAAGTCTCTTGCAAATTTCGATACAGTCGATACTTTTCTCGGAAAAAATAAAAATTTACAAGCAGTTATGATCACTGCTCATTCCATTTTATCGTATGTTCCATACAATGAATATTCTAAGATAACATACAGGCATTCGGACGAAGCTATGGCACGCTATCCGCAAAAACTGGCCATTACTTCGAATGCACTTGACCCTTCTGAATGAACTTAAAATACATACAGTGTCAAAACTCTGCCGCCCTGTATTGATCTCAGAATGAAGCGGGAAGTGTTCAAATAAAGGAGCGTCCTTGACACACTCACCTTAATGATAGTGAATCTGGAAAGGGGAGTCAATATCAGAAACAGGTTGCCCTATGTTGTAGATTGAATGTCAGACCTTCTCAATTCAAAAAAATTGTTTTCTTCAACCAGGTCAAAATTAAAATAAATTAAGTTTTATTCAAAAATCGTTAATAATTTGGTGATAAATTTGAACAACTATTAATTATAACGGTGATAGCAACGGTGATAGCAAGTCTGTAATCCAGTAGACATACTAATCATATAATTTTTGTAGTAGTTTTTACGCTGCTTTCAAAATGAATGCCAAACACGATGAAAATATACCTGCGGATATATTGGAAAGTGCAGTAGATCTAAATCCTTGACATCCAAATTTCGCCAAGTTTATGAACTTGCATATCAGCGATTCATAGATTGGTGTAAAGAAAAAAAATGTGTAAAACTATGCAGAGAGTATTCTTATGGTTGTATTCTCAAATTTAACGATGACCGTCAAGCCATCCACTCTTTGGTCACAGTATCCATGTTGCGATCCACACTGGATATCGAAAATGGTGTGGATATTAGGGATATTCAAAATAACGAGGATTGTTAAAAACTGATGGATATATACCTAAAAAGTCTAGGGTTTTTAGAAATGAGGAAGTGGATCTGTTCCTGAATATGGCACCTGATAATGTTTATTTGATGATGAAGGTTGTTCTAGTATTAGGTATTGGAGGTGCTATGCGTTGTGACGAACTAGTTCAATTGAAAATTGATGACATTGAAGATATGGACTCGGTCCTGGTCATAAAATTTCGCAGACAAAAAACAAGAAACCTCGTTTGTTTACCATATAGGCGATAATTATTTGCGTTTATTTCGAAAATATGTTGCACTACAGCCATCAAATATACAGGAACGTCGTTTTATTTTTTAATTATGTTATGTAAAAGTCGAAGAATGGTTGTTGGTATTCACAAAATTAGTGGTGCCGTGCCTCAAGAAATTGCAAAAATTTTGAAGTTAGAATATTGGAAGGAGTATACTGAACATTCGCTAAGAAGAACATCTGATACACTTCTTATTGATGGTGGCGGTGACCTCACTTGTCTTCATGGAGGTTGGAAATCGAGTACGGTAGCAGAAGGATATATTGAAGAATCACGTATCAACAAAGAGAATACTGCCAGAAAATATTGCAACCTGACAAAAAAGGTACAAGTACCTGTTCAGACATTTCATCGAATATTTCATCAGTTACGGAGAATATTTTGAGTTGTTCTAACATCAATGAAAATCTTTTGAATTGTTCAAGAATTGTTAGTGATAATTTCAGTGGTGCTTTGAGTTTTGGCAATAATTGTTCCAATTGTACATTCAATATCACTATAAATAACGAATAAATACCTATACATAGTTGCCCAATAAGTTTGCTTTACTTAGTTTGTAAGCAACAATGTTTTTTTTTCAAATTTCAATTGAAGAGCTCAAATGCAATTAATTTTAGTCATAGGATTAAAAGTAGCGTTTTTAATCGTAGGATTAATAGTGTGGCTAAGCAACGAGCAAATTTTTGTACGGTAAGGGAATTGATGGCTTTTGCACCTGAAAATAGTACAAAAATGTCAACATTTTTTGATTGTTTGAGAAAAAAAGTATATATTATACGGACTGAAAACGACTATTTTTACTCGCACTTTTGCTGTCATTCGGCTGCGCTGCTGATCGAAAAAAATGCACTTTTAATCCTTATAATGTAATATACTAATATTTTTATTTCATTTTGTAAGGATCTCCATAAAAAATTCACAATTCGCCTTGGCGGTGAGGTCCTGAATATAGAATTTTGATCTGACCGGATGTTAATCTTCAAAAATGTTCGCTTAATGAATATCAAGTCAATTTTGTTGCTCAAAAAAGAATAATTCGACTGATCTTTGGTCTGAAACCCCAGGAGTCCTGCAAGCCACTGCTTTTGGAACATAAAATAATGAGTTTTCCTTGTATTTACATTTTAAGAGCTTTATTACATATTCACAAAAATATCCAGTCTTTCAAGAAATGCTCTGAATATCATGAATATAATACAAGGCATAAGAACACAATCTCGATCCCTGTGCATAGAACATCCAAATTTGAGAATTCACCTATGTACAGTGGCATTAAGCTCTATAATAATCTACCAAAGAGGTTGAAAAATTTGGAATTCCTCAGATTTAAGGGGGAGGTCAAAAACCTTCTGCTGGAAAGATGTTTCTACGGCAAAAGTGAATTTTTGAGTGCTGTTATTGAATGAAATATTTGTTTTTCTCTTTTCTTTCAGTTATACATTGTTGAGTTGTTAATTGACTTGTCCTATACATGAACCATGTCTTAAAGGATTAAAATAAATTATTATTATTATTATTAAACCCTAGAACTATTCGTTCTATTTAGATTTAGATATTCAGACCCTATAAAAATTTTTAGTATCTAGACAGAATTGCCTTTAACTTCAAGTTCTTCATCAGTGTTATTCGAGACAATTTGAAAACTTCCAGACATTTGACAAATCTTCAGTTTTTTGTTTTCTTGGGAACAAACGCTTAAAAATGTTCTTTATACAGAAGAATGCACAATTGAGGATGAAAATTATATCAGTCAGACAGTAATCTCGTTTTTGCAATTTATTAATTACTCAATTCAGTCAATTCTCATTTTCAAATTACGACTCATAAAAAACTATAAATATTATATGAAATGTGGAATTTCATATTTCGTTTTAACCAACGGTATAATTATAACGTATAGCATAAGAGTAAAAACGTGTCCTCTCAAACGTGAAACTGCTATATTAGTGGTCATTTTTTCATGTAGCTTGTTAACTGAGATAACAATATGACCAAATGAACATATCTCACGAGTCTTCCATTCAACTAACAAGCTGTCATAAAATAGGTGAAACAGAGGAGTAGGTTATGTGGTTATAGTCGATTATATCCTGACCTCATAATAAACCCTTCTTGTCAAAAATAGAATAAATCTGTTTAGATAGTCCGTTCAGGTGTTCGCTCGGCCTCATTAAAATTGAGTATTGTACATAGAAAACATGACGTAGTAGATTCAAAATGATTCCTATTTATATTGAAGATCAGGATAGATTTCTCACGTGAGGTGATATTGACATGACAAATGATTCTGTCGAAGTTGGGTTAAGTGAATATAAAATCATTCTATAAGATCGATCCCTAAAATTAATGGTGCTTTCAACAATATGATACCAAGTTAATAAACATATTCTTAGAATTGATATCATTCAACTAATTGAAAAAATCTGTCTATACGCGATAGATTCAAGTAGTGGGTACCTCCAAGAAATGTTAAAAAGCTACAGAAACACAATTGGTTTGAGACGTATTTCTAATAAATTATTTGAGATTGTTGAAAGCGTATTTAAATCTCCTCGAAAAGAAACGTTGATTGGATGAGTTCCATAATTCTTTAGTCGAAGTTTGTTCTTTTATCTTCATTTATTTACGAAATCAAATTTTCCACCGTGAAATAGTTAAAATTATAGCAATTATAGAAAAATTTCCTGATTCTGGTGCTTTTTCCATATTATTATTTCAAAACTATTTCAATCATTATGTTTTGAATACTCAGTGATTGAAATAATTTCATTCAAGGAGTGTTTCTAACTGAAGAGCGTGCAATCATTTTGCTGAAATGTCTGAATTTTGGGACGGCAGTGGTCACAAAAGATTCGGTTGGACTCCCTGATGAAGAATCCATGGTCAATGAAAATTCGATCCGGCCGCTCTCGACCAGATTTATTATGATTCTGAAATATTGAGAGCTGGTTCGGGTATTCCGAAAGCCCCGATCATATCGCATGGAACATGCGATGAAATGGAATCATCACCGCCTGTAAGTTTTTATTTTTTCCGAGAAAAGTATCGACTGTATCGAAATTTTGTAGGATAATTTTTTCCTCCAGAATTGAATGGAAAACCATAAGAGAATTTGATTTCTCGAAAATGTATCCCACGAAAACAATTTTTGAAGGACAATCACAAGGAGTTGTTATTTAATGATAATGATAATGATATTTAATGATAAAGTTATGGGATCAAAATAAAATTGTGTGAGTACCATCTCCTTAATGAATCATATTTTTTAGGACTCCTAAAAAATAAATACTGTTAAGTCGTCATCGCCTGTATCTTGGAAAGAAGGTCGATTTCGAAAAAAAATATATGAACTACCCCTACTTATCTTCATCCTCGCATTTGTTTGCAGACACCCTGTATATGTATGTAGTTGACATGTCGATATATACTGATGGACAAAATTAGCGCACCACCTAAAATTTCGTTAAATTTTAACAATTGATATCTTCCCAATCTTTAGTCGGATTCCAACGTTTTTTTCTTTCAATTGTAGCTCTGTTATTGTCAAATTTCCTTCATTAAACAGAAGTCCAAAAAATAAAACCATCATGTTGTACAGGGCGTTTAAAAAATGTCATGTTTTATAGTCAAATTTTAACGTCTTCTGTGGGCAATGCCAGGTTGCTGAGGCATATAAAAACAATAAAGCGTTGTAGCGTAGTATCTTTTGAGTATTCTTTTTTTTTAAACAAATTTATCTTGAAATCTTCCAGAGATATTCAACTTTTTATCAACTCTTGTATTTTATGCATTAGCCATGAATATCTTCACAACCATTTGTCCGATTTGAATGTTTTTTTATTAGTTGTAGCTCTTTTATTGGCGAATATCATACTACAATGAGATGTTCAAAAAAAGAAATGCATCATGCTGTACAGGGCGTTTAAATTTTCGGGTTTTTTTCATTACAGTTTAACGCCTTCTGTGGGCAATATCAGATTTATGGGGCTTCTGAAAACTATACAGTGATGTAGTCTGATGTTTCTTGAGTATTTTGCTTTTTCAAAAAGCAATTTAACTTGTACTCTTCCAGAGATATTCACATTTTTATAACATCTTGCATTCATACAATATATTGACAATGAATATTTTCAGTCAAGTAGTACTGGGGTTTACAGTTGTCATAATTTTTTCTAATTAATAAAATTCATTTGAAATTAATAATTGTGTTAATTTTCAAAGTTTTCTTCACTTTAATATTCTTTTCATTAGACGTTGAATACGTAGTTTAAGCTGATCCCAAACGTTTTCGATTACGTTCAGGTCAGGACTACAAGCCGGCCACTGTAGATGTTGAATCCCAACCTCTTTAAGGTATTCACGATATAGAATTATCGTCTTTCAGCAAAAAATTGTCGCCTATGTATCTCGCAGAATTTATTGCTCCTTCCCGGATCGCTACAAGATCCATACGAGTAATCAAGGAAATGCTTTGTCTTCTCCAGATAAATACCCATCCATGAGATGATTTTAAGCTTAGGTACTCTGAAGTCTTCAGTGAAGTGAAAAAAGTCTTTTGCGGGGTGTCTTGCATTCAATCCAGATTCCTTGAGTCTTCTTCTTGCAGTTTTTGATGAAATTGTAACATTTCGGACAACTCGAAGGCGTTTTTTTTTACTTTGATCTGGTCTTTTAAAGTGAGAGCCCGTTTCCATAAGTCTACGGAGACAACGACCAAAGAAAAATAAATAAGAATTAACTTTCAACACAAAAATAAACGAAAACAAATTAAGAAAAACAGAAAAATGCAAGATGTTATAAAAATGTGAATATCTCTGGAAGGGTACGAGTTAAATTGCTTTTTGAAAAAGCAAAATACTCAGGAAACATCAGGCTACATCACTGTATAGTTTTTAAAAGCCCCATATATCTGGTATTGCCCACAGAAGGCGTTAAACTGTAATGAAAAAAACCCGAAAATTTAAACGCCCTGTACAGCATGATGCATTTCTTTTTTTGAACATCTCATTGTAGTATGATATTCACCAATAAAAGAGCTACAAATTAGAAAAAACATTCAAAATGGACAAATGGTTGCGAAGATATTCATGGCTAATGCATAAAATATAAGAGTTGATAAGAAGTTGAATACCTCTGGACGATTTCAAGATAAATTGGTTTTTAAAAAAACAGAATACTCAAAAGAAATACGCTACAACGCTTTATTGTTTTTATATGCCTCAGCAACCTGGCATTGCCCACATAAGACGTTAAAATTTGATTATAAAACATGACATTATTTGAACGCCCTGTACAACATGAAGATTTTATTTTTTGTACTTCTGTTCAATGGAGGAAATTCGACAATAACAGAGCTACAATTGAAAGAAAAAAACGTTGAAATCCGACTGAAGATTGGGAAGATATCAATTGTTAAAATTTAACGAAATTTTAGGTGGTGCGCTAATTTTGTCTATCAGTATAGATTTCTGTTGTAATCATCATAGGAGTCAGGAAGTATGAAAACACTGCAATCAATGATGAAATATCGATAAAAAGGGATTCGCGAAACTGAAATCCATTTGAAATTATTACAGGGCTAATTCAGAATGACACCAGTGGGCTTGAATGTTTTTTCTGTGCAGATTTTTTATAGAGAATTTGACCTTTCGAATAATAATGCCACTCTATTTTGTGTATGAATGAATCCGAAATTAATCCGAATAGTACTGAAGAAAATCATAAATTAAAGAAAATTAATCCGTACTCACGAAATGCCCTCTTTAAGATAATGGTAAATTAGCGAAATTCTCGTGCAGTTCAAGGATTCGCTACAACAATTTGCTTCAAATCAATTGGTGACAAATTGAAAATAACGATGTAATGATGTATAGCAGACGATGACCTAGATAGAATACACATGGTATAACTCTGAGTAATTGTTTCTGCTCAGTCGTCTAAATACACTCACTGGCAAAATAATCGATCCACTCAAAAAATCGATGAAGTTTGTTAAATCATAAATATCTTATTTCAAGTCCGATTCGATTGATTTTTTTTTCAATTGTTGGTATGTTCATCCTTAATCAATTACCAGTTTTGAATTTCAAGAAGACTTGGCGTACGCTATTTTATACAGGGTAGAACAAAATCTGTTTTTTTTTAACCTAACTTTAGAACCACATCTGGTGTTTTCCAGTTGTTCCACCGTGGGATTTCTTATTATATCTTCAAGACACATCTTCTTTTGACAATGTAATTCTTAATAGCTCAATTTTTGTTAAGGATACAGGGTTTTCAGAAAATATTAAATTTCGATAAGGCTACAACAGTACTTCAACAAAGTCAACCTTAAACTCCATCTAAGGAAAATGAACTGAAAACTAAAAAATTTAAAGTGTTTTCCGCGGTACTCGGAAACAGGTGCAATTCGTCTCGGCATGTCCTCATTAAACTTTGAATCAATTCGAGCATAACTGAGCTGCAGCAAATTTTCTTTCAAAGTCAAAGCCAAATTGTGGAGTTTAATGTTACTCTGAAAACCCTGTATCTTTAACAAAAATGAGAGAGAGAGAGAAAATGTACGGCGTACGCTATTTTATACAGGGTAGAACAAAATCTGTTTTTTTCAACCTAACTTTAGAACCACATCTGGTGTTTTCCAGTTGTTCCATCGAGGGATTTCTAATTACATCATCAAGACACATCTTCTTTTTACAATGTAATCAATAGCTCAATTTTGTTAAGGATACGGGTTTTCAGAAAATATTAAATTTCGATAAGGCTACAACAGTACTTCAACAAAGTCAACCTAAAACTCTACTATCTAAGGAAAAGAACAAAAACTAAGTCAAAAAAATCAACAAGTGCTTTCCGCGGTACGCGGAAACAGGTGCAATTCGTCTCGGCATGTCCTCATGAAAGTTTTGAATCAATTAGAGCATAACTGAGCTGCAGCAAATTTTCTTTCAAAGTCAAAGCCAAATTGTGGAGTTTGATGTTACTCTGAAAATCCTGTATCTTTAACAAAAATGAGAGAGAGAAAGAGAAAATGTACGGCGTACGCTATTTTATACAGGGTAAAACAAAATCTGTTTTTTTAACCTAACTTTAGAACCACATCTAACCTAACCTAACCTAACTTTAGAACCACATCTGGTGTTTTCCAGTTGTTCCACCGAGGGATTTCTAATTACATCATCAAGACACATCTTCTTTTGACAATGTAATTCTCAATAGCTCAATTTTTGTTAAGGATACAGGGTTTTCAGAAAATATTTAATTTCGATAAGGCTACAACAGTACTTCAACAAAGTCAACCTAAAACTCCATCTAAGGAAAATGAACTGAAAACTAAAAAATTTAAAGTGTTTTCCGCGGTACGCGGAAACAGGTGCAATTCGTCTCGGCATGTCCTCATTAAAATTTTGAATCAATTGGAGCATAACTGAGCTGCAGCAAATTTTCTTTCAAAGTCAAAGCCAAATTGTGGAGTTTAATGTTACTCTGAAAACCCTGTATCTTTAACAAAAAGGAGATAGAGAGAAAATGTATCTTGATGATGAAATAAGAAATCACACGGTGGAACTACTGGAACACCAGGGGTGGTTCTAAAGTTAGGGTAAAAAAAATTCACTCGGTATAAAATGACGTACATCGAGTTTTCTTGAAATTCAAATCTATAGATTGATTGAGGATGAACATACCTACAAGAGAAAAAAAATCCAATCAAATCGGGCTTTAAATAAAATATTTATGTATTAACAAACTTCATGGATTTTTTGAGTGGATCGATTATTTGCCGGTGCGTGTACCTATAATGAACCTCATATCTTATACCATTGTTTTGTTTAATTTACAGCTTATATTGTTATTATGGATGAAGTTTTTGTGCATTCTACGTGCAGAATTCTCATATGATATTTAGGCTTTTGAATATTATTTTCACTTAATCTGTTTGTTTATAATGATAGTTCAACCTGCTCCACGAAGGGAGTAAAAAACTGAAATTTCTCAGTCGATCCAAGTGCTGAGATAAGCTTAGAATCGCGAAATTCTCTCAATTATAGTCCGTTCTCGAAAGTTCGAGCCGTCGGTTGGCCATGACAATTTGGCATATTCCATTGTGTATATTTAAATTTTAGGTTATGTTGTTCATCTTTTTGTCAGATTGATACGCAATGTTGTCAATATTGCAGAGTACAGGACGGGTACATTCGGCAAGGTTGACTTTATTTTACGTCATGACAGCAAATACCTACTGCCAACTTCAGATAAATAAACAAACGCCTACTATGCGCTGAAACTTTCGTGAACGGACTGTAAGTGGTGACAAATTGAAAATAACGATGTAATGATGAAATGCAGATGATGACCTAAATTACCCACGGTATAACTCAGAGTATAATTGTTTCTGCTCAATCTTTTAAATATAATGAGCCTCATATCTATATTGTTTGTTTGATTCACAGTTTTTCTGTTTTCGTAGGGTTTATGGATGGAGTTTTTGTGCAGATGATCTAGATATCACCTGAAGGCTGCAGGAAACGTAAGTGAGCTCCACCTTCTTCTGAATGAATCATACAAGTTGGCAAGCGTTCAAAGAGCATTTTATATTTAGAACTGCGGTGATTCCTAACGAAATGGCTGAATATCGAGTTCAGATGTGTTGATCTGATTTGAAATATGTATATGTAATGTGGAATACTAGAATTTCCGTTTGTCTCGATATTTTTATACTCTCGCTAGTATATTAATGGTTCCATGAAAACTTTTGTGTTTCGAATATTTAGCATTAAATCGTCGCTCGTGCATAGAATGCATAGGTTTTCAACGAATAAACAAAGGATACAGAAAAACGAATGTCTGCAAATATCAATTGTTAGCGAGGAGTTGTCTCGAACAATTTTCGTGGAATTCCTCTTCAAATTTACTTCTTTTCAATCAGCCTGAAAATCAAAATAATTTTTGCGCATAGATTGGAGCTGGAATAAAATTTCGAGGACCGGCTACCGTATTACCGTGACCTCAAAATCAGGTGTTCCGACGATGCTCCATTTTTGAGCGCTCGTTCTACTTAAACGATTGCTGTATCGTTTTGCATAAATGTCTATAATTTTCGAATTTTGAGCCGAAAATGGTCTCAAACGATAGTGTTTGAATCCCTGATGACGAATTCGTGGCCAAATTCAATTCAGTCCGTTAGCACAATAACTTTCAAAGCGTTTATCCTAGAAACTTGAAATTTTCAGGATGAGTTCGGGTACCAAATGGCTCGTTTAAGTTCGAAAACCAGCCAAATCATACAGGATATTCCATAAAATATGGCCATTGAAAATTTTTGTTCCTCAATATTTAAGAAAATACGAAACCAACCCGAATGAAATGTTACGGCCAACGTACATGATAATATGGATAGGGGAAAACCTGGATAGATGCCCCACTTTTTGAATTTGCTTCATATTTTTGAAAATATTGATTTTATATGTGTAATTTCTATGAGTGTAGGAAGCCCCATTATTGATTTGGAATACTGAGACTTTCTCTGATATAGCAATTCCAAATTGCACAATATTTGATTTTGTAGAACCTTTTTTTCGGGGATAGTTGCCTACAAGTATGGATAGTTGCCCTACCATGAAAATACTAGAAGGGATGAGATGCCCTTCATACTGTGTGAACCAAAAACCCAACTAAATACAATGAGATTTTCTATGCTTAAAACAGCAACTTTATGTACGTAACATTGATCGAATTAACAACAATTGTGCATTTTTAATTGAATTTCAAAAGCATATATTAAACGAAAAGTTGCATTCTTCATATTAACATAAAGCATTATTTCACACATTCATGATAAATTAATTAAATAATAAGTCTCAACAAGAATGATCAGGAATCGAGTTTGAAATCAAAATAACGGAACGAATCGAAAATCTGCTAAGAAGATATGGTTTTAGTTTAGATGTCCTAAGGGGCACCTATACCTCAAAAAATCAGGGCAACTATCCTTTTCGATAGGGATAGATGCCCATGAAATTTTTCAATAAATTATATAAGAAGAAAACAAAAACTATTTGTACTCAGATATACACTCAATGAAACACTGTATTGGCGTAAAAAAAATTGATGAATTTATTACCACTTCAAAAGTTATACAGCGGCAAATACATAAC
Source organism: Propylea japonica (assembly GCA_013421045.1). Classification (NCBI taxonomy): domain Eukaryota; kingdom Metazoa; phylum Arthropoda; class Insecta; order Coleoptera; family Coccinellidae; genus Propylea; species Propylea japonica. The sequence goes on along the minus strand of JACDNR010000330.1, from coordinate 31,732 downwards.
TCTAAAAGTTTGGCATGTTTTTGAAGTTCTCTGCTGAGATGATCGCACACAGTAGCGAAAAACGGCTTCATTTTACAATAACCCTTACAAAACAAGGTCAGGGTGACTGTAGCAGCTAATTATAAAATTATTTTTTTGATACATGTTTCGGAAGTTAGGTATTTTGAAAATGGGGCATCTATCCAACTGAGGCATCTATCCGGGTTTTACCCTAGAAGAGTTCAGGTTGACACCATCTACACCGAATTCAGCAAAGCTTTTGATAAAATAAGTCATAACATATTGCTGAGCCGCTTGGCTGAGGCCTTTTTTTTGTAATTGTAAATTTGAATAAAGGTGTTAATTTTATGATATTGTTCCAACATTGTATGGAAAATCATTTATAGTTCAAATAATTTATGTAATTTCGTTTTTTCAATATGTTGATACTGTAGTGGGTTTTTAACCTGTTTGTATCTCTGGTATCAAATAAATAATAAATAAAAATAAATAAAAAATAGGTTAGTTTAAAATTACTTTGACCTATTGTCCTTTTTTCGTCCAGTAAGCGTTCACCGTGCAGCTCTTTATTCATTTGGGGGTTTACAAACCTCAGAAAATGACACATGTTCAAGAAATCATGAAGATTTCACATAAGTAAACAGAAAGCAAGCATTGAATCTAATCTGTCGAATTGTATAACTGATATAATAGGTAACTCAAGATACAAAAGTATTTATGCTTGGCGTGGTTTCAAAAAGTTCGGGAGTCTCACGTTTATCTGAGGAAATAATTTTGAACTAATCATCATATCTGTGAAGTGTTGAATTATGTCTGAAATAATATTTTCCTTTACGTTAAAAATAATTAATCGAAAATGAATCACGGTGCCTTCGCCATTTTGCATTGAAATCCGGCGGCAGTACCTAGTCGATATCAACAATAGTATGGCCCAGATTCAAGCTTACGAATGTAGAGGATGAATTCTAAAAATGAATTGCGGTGGAGTTCATAAAGCCTCTTCGAGCTTATCTATTTTGGAAAGAAAATAATTCATTTTTATTGTATATCCTGAAAGCTTTCTTCTTACTTTCTTTCATTCCATTCCTTTTAAAGTTCACATATTCTATTGAAACCTTGAAAAATTTGAGAATATGTTCAAATTTCCAGTTTCCTATAGCTTTGCTAAATGTCTATGATTTTCGAATTTTGAGTCGGCAGTGTTCTCAAACGACTCGGTTGGACCCATGAAAAATCATCATATCCATACGCAAAATAACGGAACGGATAGAGCTAGAGACTTGAAATTTTCAAAAGATTATGCAGAAATGGTTCTACTTACCTCATATATGGGTTAAAAACGTCGAATAGTTCACGAGTTATGATCATTTTCAATTTTATTTTGGAAATTTTAACTTCATGAAGCAATGACATCATGACATGAAGACTAGAAGAATTTTCAAAATGCATGTGTGCGGTTGGATTCGGCTTAGTTGGTTTACGGGGCGAATCGATAGAGATTCAAAATGCTATATTTTTTGCGCTCGTTCTACTTAAACGAGTGCTATATCGTTTTGCCCTCATGTCTGTAATTTTCGAATTTTAAGCCGAAAACGGTCTCAAACGATAGGGTTAGACTCTCTATTGACGTACTCGTGGTCAAATTCAACTCTGTTCGTGGGGCCGCCGTTAGAAAAATAACTTCCGAAGGGATTGTCCTGAAGACTTGACATTTTCAGAATGTGTTCTGGTACCAAATGGCTCTGTTGACTTCGTTGACCAGCCAAATCGTATACAGGGTGTTCCATAAAATATGGCCATTCAAAATTTTGTTCCTCAATATTTCAGATAATATGGCACCAATCAGAATGAAATTTTACGGCCAAGTGAAAAATGCTGATAACAAGCCTCATGAAAAATTTTGTGACCATAGTGGGAGTATAACCATAGAAAATTCAATTGGAATTTAAAAAAAAAACTTCATATTTCCATAAGAAGATATCCGATTCGAGTGAGAATTTTTTCGTGAATGGAGATCGATATTCTGATTGTTCTTTCATAATTACGTGACTATAGTTTCAACAGAACCATAGAAAATTCAATAGGAATATCAGAAAGGAAAATCTTCATATTTTCATAACAGGATATTCGATTCCAGTGAAATTTTTCCTGTGAATAAAGATTGACACACTGAATTTTCATGCAAAATTTTGTGGTCATAGTGTTAACAGAACCATAAAAAATTTGGAATTTGAAATTTGAAAGAAGAATCTTTATATTTTCATAAGGAATAGCCGATTCGAGTGAAATTTTTTGAGAATGAAAACTAGTATACTTAATGTTCATGTAAAATTTCATGGGATCGCTACATCAGAACCATGGAATTTAATTTTTTGATTATTTATTTTTTACATATTTAATTTTTTTAATAATTTTCAGAATATAGAACCGATTGTGCTGAGATTCTGCATTCAAATATTTGGTATTAATCTCAACTCCCATATAAAATATCGAGGTAATAGTCTTATTGCTCCACCAGAGAACGAGCGCTCAAAAGCTCCTGGTCAGGGCTTTACTTAAATTTTTTGTTGCTTAGTTACTACAGTGATACTTGAAATATCTTATCAATGAACGAAATCTTCCGAAAATTCTATACTTTACACATTTGCAGACGTTCTACTTGCAAAAAATATACATTTCGCTGATATATTTCGTACTTTCAAGTGCTAGTTTTCGTGAAAATCTCATTCATAAATTAAGAAGTGAAAACCTGTTTCAACTTAACATAATGCAATTTTCACCGATTGATTCAATGATACACACTCTCAAACGACAAGCAGTCGAATACCATCCATCAATATCATTCCAAATACGTCTCTGCTGTCCACGTCCTCGAAGGACGTTCTCCCATAGCGAAACTTGGCGATCGATAGAAAAACTCGTTTTTTAGCGATTCCGTCAAGGGACAGATCTTATCCTCTCGAGATTCTCGAGATGAGAAACGTCAAACAATCCTCGGGATACCGCATAAGGCCGGCTAATTGTAAAGTATCATAAGTTCCAGGAGCTGAAATAAAAGTGGAATCGCTAAACGTGCGACGAACGTAATTGGGCAATCGAAACGCCATCAATTCAAAGCTGCTTCTGCAGGTATTTAATTTTTGCCGCGCATCGAGAGGAAGAACTACTGTGGGAACTCTCGCTTGTGTTTTATTAGGGTCGTTTTTGTAATTTCAATTGGATATAGGCTGCGTAATATCGTTAGGATGATGAATTTATCATTGAAATAGTATTTGCGCTTTTTTTATCCTTTTCGTCTTTACTATTCAATGTTTCGGTCTACATTCACCAGCTGTCGTCAGAAAACACTTTGCAGCCTTGAAAGCACAAAATTTTGTAGGTATGGGACTTGAAATTCATGCTGAGTTTATGAATGCAAAATCTAAGCATGATCGGAATTATATACTGTAAATTATTTAAAAAATTAAATATGTAAAAAACAATAGTGAAAACAAATTTATTCCATGCTTTGATGATGCAATCCTCTTGAAATTCTACACGAATATTCAGTATATAAATTTTTATTCATAAAATAAATTTCACTCGAATCAGATGTCTTATTATGGAAATATGATGATTCTTCTTTTCAATATCCCAATTAAATTTTCTATGGTTCTGTTGATAGTATGGCCACAAAATTTGTCATCAAAGTTCAGTTTAACATTCTTAATCCACCAAATAAATTTCAGTTGAATCGGATATCTTGTTATAGAAATAAAAGATTCTTCTTTTCAATATTACAATTAAATTTTCTATGATTCTATTAACACTATGATCACAAAATTTTGCATGAGGCTTATTATGAGCATCTTGCATGTGACCGCGAATATTTCATTTTGATTGGTTTCATTTTGTCTGAGATGTTGGTAAAAAAAATGGCCATATTTTATGGAACCCCCAGTACAATTTGGCTGTTTAACGAACTCAACCGCGGCATTTGACTGAACTCAACTTGAAAATCTCAAGTTTCTAGGACAATCCCTTCGAAAGTTATCGTCAAGGGACAGATCTTACCCTGCGGAGATGAAGAAACGTGAAAAAGTCATCGCTAATTCCGCATATAAGGTCGGCAAATCGACTGAGTTTTATCAGGGATTTTTTGTTATTTCAAAAGAACGTGACGCCGTTGAAAATCCTTAAGATATGCATCGGCCTAGTGAAATTATATAGGCAAGTTAGTTTCTTAATTTCACCCGTCGTTTATTCATGTTTCAGCTACTATTTGTCAGATAATATTGTTCAGAAAACTTTATACACACACTTTAGAAACCAATCATATCTATGAATTTGATCTATCTGTATATTTTATTTAATTGGTCAAAGCAAACATTATTCGATATCTTTGAAACTTGTTCTTTTTATTAGAGCTCAGATGTTTATAAGCTCCAAATATGTCTGATGGTAGAGTTTTCGGTGATTGACTGATGAATCGAAGCTGAATGAAGACTATAGAAATAAGTAGCCGAAGTTTACATAATATAGTAACAGGAAACGTAGAAAATTTCATTATTTTACTGAATATAAGTATTCTGCCAAATTGATTTGAATCGTTTCACAACAATTAGCATAGTAAATAAATGAAAAATATCTGGAATTTTGGATCTAAACTTATTTATTGTTCTTAAAAACGCCGACGTTTCAAATCTAGTTGTTCTATGTCTAATGTCAATGTTTCACGAGAGTGCTTTGATCTCTTCGAATGATTTTATTAACTTTACTAGATATACTGGATCATTATTACTAATATGTGCGTTTTTGTTTTAAAAATACATCCTCCAAATGGCTTCCTTGATTATTATACATTTTTGCAATCGGTATCTAAAATTTGCATAACTCGTTCCAACAATTTTGTGTGATTGTGCTGGGATTCTGCATTTAATATAGGTAACAATCTCAAGTCCCATATTGAGCGAGAGCAGGGTCGTAGAGTCACCGCATGACCATGACTGTAGTTTACATTGTATTTGAAATAGGCTGCAATAAGTGTTTTACCTCTTTCTTAGTGATTTTATATACTATTCTATTCCTGAAATTATGGAAAGAGAAGAGAATTTGGAACAGTGTGAAATGGGTGGTTCTATGAGCCAAGAAAATAATGTGAAACAACTTCTTCATAACTTTGTATATAGATTTTTTTGCGCCTAAGCTACGGATTTCAATACTTTTTCAATAGAGTTAATCAAAGATAACATTAAACAAGGGAGGGCACACCAGAAATTATAGACAGATCTCAAAAAGCCAATAAATGCAAGCATAGCTAAAAACAATCCGATAATAAACTAAGACTATAAGAACCAATTTTTTACTTCTTTAACATACATAGGTTACTGAAAAGTAACATTACAGGTGGAAGGGTACACCAGAAATTATAAGCCAGATTTTACAGAAGTATTCAAGGCACAGCAAATAGAGACAATCCGAAATAGACTGAAATAATAAATTCATAAATATTTGGTTATGTTATTGATACGACTGACTGTCACTTAAAATCTTTAACCTGATGTGTTCGTAAACTTAGAACCCGGTCCGTGATCAGAGTAGATCCGTCACGTGACCCAATGGATCGAGTTAATAATCTTGAGTATTTCCGAAAAACGCCTATTTACTTCTATATCGAATTATTCATCAGTTGGTTCAGCAGAGTCGACTTCGACCACTTTCTGCCCAAAATACGAAACTTACAGACATTAGGCCAAATGATATAAAGTAACATTTAAATCCACAATGCTATCTAAAACAAATCAAGAAATATAAGATCTTTATTCCTGCACAACTCACTTTTACTTTTGCCACACTACTCCAATGAAAGGCCAAAAAGCGAAAAGCCTGCTCTGTCCAGTCCAATTCCTCAACAAAATGTATCTGGTAATATTGATACAACCTTGTCGCTAACATGGCTTACGTAACTCGCATACGTTTAACTCGGCTGCCTGTTAAACATATTAATTAGAAGAGTGTCGTAGGAATCGTGAGGTCCGAGAGAACAACACCTACATCTTTGATCCGTTGATGGGTTAGTAGTCGTTCTGGTATTCGATTGGGATCACTCCGTTCGGATCACGAGACTCACGCTCGGATCAATAAGGAACATACATATAGTCCGTTCACGAAAGGTTGAGCACATAGTAGGTGTTTCTTTATTTATCTGAAGTTGGCAGTATTTGCTGTCATAACGTAAAATGAAGTCAACATTGTCGAATGTACTCGGCCTCGTCCAACGAGCTTGCGAGTTGTCAGACAACTCTATGCAATATTGACAACATTGCATATCAAACTGACAAGAAAATAAAGAACATGACCTAAAATTTTAACATACACAGTGGAATATGCCAAATTTCCATGGCCAACCGACGGCTCAACCTTCCGTGAATGGACTATAGATAGGTTTTGTAATATCAAAACAAAGGCAAACTTGAAGAAAAGATATCTATTTCATATCCTTTTGCTGTTTTTAAACATTCATCTAACTTAGGCTATTCTCATGATTTTCGAGATATTTGCGTCAGTTTTCGTGATTCTACATTTCAATGTGTTTTTCCAAGATATTGTAGTTCATTTACTTCAGAAAAATGCCAAAATACTGTATTATTTGTAAGACATATGAAAACATGATGTTTATAAACCGCAACATTCCAGAGTTGAGCACGGTACCGTGGGTTGATTATGGGTAGTAACTAGTAGGCTTTGATCTAATTATGTTTCTTTTATTCTGTATTATTATAATTAGTTTGATAATGGATAATGCATCGTCGCTGATAACTATAAACTGGATGCAACTGATTTCTTATTAAAATTAATATCGATTTCAGAATATAAAGAAGCTATATTAATTTCGATATATTAATTTCGTTACAGTATCTCTTCAAAAAAAGCACGAATCTACTTTTGAGCGCTCGTTCTACTTAAACGAGTGTTCTTCAGGCCAATCATCTAGATTCGTCTAAAGAACAACTGTACCCTACCTATGGGCACCTTTGTATCAAAAAATGCAGTATTATTTGGTGTACTGCTATGTAGTACTATCGTGAAGTATACGTCCTATTGAAGAAAATATACGACCAGACATCTACCCTGAAATTTTTTCATTACAAGGTGGCAGTTTTAAAAACCGTGGAACAAAAAGGTTTTCCAATAAGAGGTGTTGTCTTTGTCAAAGTTCAACTTTGTACCATTGCAGTTTATTAGTAAAGTAGTTAGTATTATTCAAAGAAAAATGCAATTTTTCAATATAAATGATCAGATGTTTATTTCATTATAAAAAAGAAGCTATGCCGTTAATAGTGGAAAAAAACATCAGGAAAATGACCACCACGACCACGCTCACAGGACCATATTCTTTTAATGAAATTTTCCATAACCAAAACGCAAAGTGGCTGCCCTATGTCCTCGATAGCCTCACGAATTCCATCTTTGAGGTCTTGAATCGACGCTGGGCTATTGGCGTAGACCTTCTCTTTCACGTGGCCCCAAAGGAAGAAGTCGCAAGGTGTTAAATCACAAGATCTCGTTTGCCAATTGTGATCACCTTTTCGAGATATAACACGGTCCGAAAAACTTGTCTCGCAAAAGATCAATGGTTTCGTTGCTTGTGTGGCACGTAGCGCCGTCTTGTTGAAAGTAAATGTTGTCCAGTAATGTAATGACGTTTGTGGAATGCCTTATTTCAAAGAACGACGAGGAATGGGAAAACCTGGGGTTTCTTAACCCTTTCGAAACGGGGTTTAGTTTCTGAAGTCGTGCCTTATATACGGGGATTTTCAGATCCTTCGAGTTCCTTTGAGTATCCGCGCTTTTTAGCGGTTGCCGTCTTTTGGTACTGAGCAATATTCTTCTAAATCGGTTTCATTAAGCTTTTGCCTATTTCTCCAACTTATAGTTTAAAAACTGACTACAATGAAACCTTTTTCCCACAACGGTAACCATTCAACGCTATTTTGAGGAGTTCGAAAATATGCGTCTCTCGCGTATGAGTCACTAAGCGATTTGCGCGTTTTAGCGGTTTCCGTCACGAAAAGGTTAACACTTTCGGCTGCAGCAGCAATATTCTCGACTGTTCTTGAGCGACGTGCACGTGTTTGATACTTCACATCACTAACTTGTCATAACAGCTAGAATTTTTCCACCAATTTCTTTATTGCGGTTCGACAAGGTGCTTCACGACAACCCAAAAATGTTCGAGTTTGACGAACCATCTCTGCCAAATTTTCACCATTTTTATAGTGAAATTTGATAATTTCAATGCGTTCTTGAAGCGTGTATCGTTTCATTTTAATCAATGGCGTAGTATCTACTTGTCAAATGTCAAAAAATGACAGCTTCAAACGTGACATCTACCGAAATAGCGGGCTTTTCAAAATAACACCTCTTATTGGAAAGCCCTTTAAAAGTTAAATTTGGATTTGAGCAGATTTGAAGTTTTCAGTGTCAGTATAGTTCGAGAACTATTCAATCGATTCAACCCATTATCGACCCCACCCAAGATATTCCAATACTACCCCTATCCTGAGAATTATAAGTCTGCAGTTTTGCACGTTCGATAGCTAGTTAATTAACAGACAAAAGTCAGATAGATAAATTTATTGATGCATAATTCATTGTACTGCACATGTCACAGGAATTAATGTGAAATATAACAATTTTGAAATTATATGAAAGCATTTATCATCAAATAAAAGATGTGAACATCTAAATAAATTATACAATTTTTGATAGATATAAAATATCATTGTTAAAAAATAAAATAGAAAATACCCAATAAAATAGTAAAATTATGAATGTCAAAAGAAATACCATTTCCCCATCAGAACTAAACAACATTAAAAAAATTAAAATTTGAGCAGATTGAAATTCTAAGTAATATCAGTGTCAATATTATGAAATTACTCAATAAAGTAACCAATAAAAATTGATATACGATACAGGTCTTCACTACAAAATTATAATAATGTTTCAGTAGGGTTGTGATGTTACTCGAATTGCTTCTGAATAGTTTATGTTGGGTTCAATAAAATGTATCATTACTGATGAATTTCGTATACGTTAAATCCACCTTTTATTTTGAGGTCGACGTAAAACTAATTCAAAAAAGATTTAAATTTAAAATTACTACATCGGATTTTTAATCAGCTATGTGAACAACACCTACATCTTTGATCCGTTGATGGGTTAGTAGTCGTTCTAGTATTCGATAGGGATCACGAGACTCCCACACGGGAGCTGTAGAGAATTCTATCGTTTCCGAACGGCCATGAGTGCCTCCTTTTATGAATTTAATAACAATGATGTTACCGGTGAGATGGAAATCGATGAGTGGGTACTTGAATTTGTTGTTGTTGCTAGATATTGCTAGATTTTCAAGGGCTCTCCTGAAATTATTCAACACAAACAGAAGGAGTATCAACCGAATCAACGTAGCTTGAAAGTGTTGTGGGAAATTTTAATAGTAACTATCCTAGGGAGTTTTGGATTTTCTCACAGAGATTAGAGCTTTCTCACAGATGTTCTAATGAAGACCTGTTCTCGCCATATTTATAGAATGATAGATTATTCGACACCTTATAAAGGTCCCATTTTTATCGGTGTCGAGATAATTAATCGATCGATTTCCATACTCCTGGTATTGTTCAATGCATTTCAATTATATACCTCTTGTTCAAAAGATTATTTGGTTTTGCCACAAAGTGATAAATGACCATGAAAATTTCATTCTTGCATTATGCCTGGGGCATATTGGACGAAGAGGTAATGAATCTACAGACGCAGTCGCGCGGTAATATTTAACGTAGAAAAGATAATATTATAATAATTTATAAAGGACCCCGCACATTTTGTATGGGAATTGGCTACCGGTGGATTTGGCTGAAAATTTGATATGATGTTCTACTAATCCTTCTGATCAAATGTCTAAACAGTCACGAAGCTGAAAAATGCATACTTCTAGGAGTTTTTAGCGTTTTTTTGTATCCATTGTGGCTTACGTATTATGGGAATTGGCTGCCGGTGAATTTGGTTGAAAATTTGAATGATGTTCTACTAATCCTTCTGATCCAATGTCTCCACAGTCACGAAGCTGAAAAATGCATACTTCTAGGAGTTTTCAGCGAATTTTTGTATCCATTATTACCGTTCACACAGAAATGTTTGAAAATATTTCGAATTGACAGAATCTGCTTTCAATGATCACGAAATATTCTCAAACATTTCTGTGTTAACGGTAATACGTAAGCCATAATGGATACAAAAAATCGCTAAAAACTCCTAGAAGTATGCATTTTTCAGCTTCGTAACTGTGGAGACATTTGATCAGAAGGATTAGTAGAACATCATATCAAATTTTCAGCCAAATCGACCGGGAGCCAATTCTCATACAAAATGTGCGGGGTCCTTTGTGACGATTAATATTATTCTCTGCTTTCATTATGTAGAAGAGATAGTTGGTTGAAAGGGTGTCAAAAAGAATGGAAGAGTAGAGGAAGTAAATTGAAGGAAATCAAACCATTAGATAAACCTCAGAAAACAGATATTAATTTGATCTCTTCACTATCTCTTAAAAAGTGATTTGTTTCTAATTGTTGCTGCAGATGTTGTATATTCATGTTATGTATGATATTCCAATTTAAATGTATATACCGCATATACAATGAATAATATGAACTAAACATCTAATAACCAAGCTGTCTATGCGATTTTGAAAAAAATATGGGTATATTACCGGTGAGAAGGAAATCGATGAGTGGGTACTTGAAATTATTGTTGTTGCTTATGAGGTCTCATGAAATTATTCATCACAAACAGGAGTAGTATCAGTCAAATCAACATATCTAAAGAGTGTTGTGGGAATTTTGAACAGTAACTATGCAGTTTTGGACATATATATCAGAGCAGATGTTCTAAAATTCTTGCCATATTTTCAACAATAAGGATGCTTTGGCGTTTGAAAGTTTGAATTTGTAAATGCCATAAAATGAAAACGATACGAAATTTTTCCAAATTTATTTTTCGTTATGAAGTAAAATTGTTTTGGTTAAAAATGAAATAGTATTTTATTCATATTACCTATCAACATAACAACGGAACTATTCACGCTCAATTTTTCTGAGGGAATTGCAGTATAAACGCTATATTAGAGTTAGGAGGATTGGTTGCCTTCGTCATTTCTATTTCAGAGATCATTTATAAAAATAAAAAACACGTAATGTAGAAAACGCGCTCGTAAGTAGAGTCAATACATGGACATCCGTTTCAAAATCGCTTAAACATTCTCAATAATCTAAAAGTTGAAAATTCAAACATTTCTAACTGAAGATTTCAATAATTAACACCTTCAAGGTGACATTAGAGGAATATTCACATAAACATTTCTATGCATCACTGAAGTTTGTTTTCCAACCTTAATCGGCATATTCTCACATTTCACACATTCTAACGCACAATTAATCTTTAATAGGGCGATATGAGACTTTGAATGGGCAATTTCAGCTCCTCAAATTTTTTATACAGGGTGTCCCGGGAAGAATGCGACAAAGGATATCTTGAATCAAGTACATCAGGGAGGACTCTCATCAAGAGGTTTTAATCGTTTGAGGGCCTTCGTTTGGAATATACAGGGTGATATTCATTTGATGGCTGAAATTTCAAAGTTGAACAACTTTTGAACTATTTGACCGAATTATTTAAAATTTGCAAGTTTTGTCACCCTTCACCATTGCCATCTTTCGATATTTCAGAAATTGAAGAAATCAGATCCGGACTAGCAAAATTTTGGACTTTTTCTATTTCCATGAATAGGTATTAAAAAAGCCTGTACGTGAACATTATGTTTTTTATTACATTTTCGTAACCACAAAGAATCCATTATTGAAAACAATTCAAAATCTCTGCTTGGCACGGTCATACAGTGTGATCAAGAAGTGATCAAAAAACATTACCTCATGAGTGAAATTTCGAAGTTATTTCAAATTTGGGAGTTTTGTCACCCTTTATAATTGCCATTTTTCAATATTTTAGAAATTGAATAAATCAGATCCGGACTAGCAAAATTTTAGACCTTTTCTATTTTCATGAATATTGGAACACCCTGTAGATGGAGACTTTATTTTTATTTCATTTTCGTAACCGCAAAAAATCAATTGATGAAAAAACTCAAAATCTCTGCTTGGCACGGTCATACGGAGTGATCAAGAAGTGAGCAATAAACAACCTCATCAGTGAAATTTCAACCTGCATCAACTCTTAAATTATTCGACTGAATGATTTAAAATTGGAATGTTTTGTCACCCTTTCCGATTACCATCTGCCAATATTTCTGAATTTGAATAAATCAGATCCGGACTAGAAAAATTTCAGACATTCTCAATTTTCGTTGATAGTGTATCACCCTGTACGTGAAAATAATTTTTTTCATTTCAGTAACCATAAAGAATCATATAATGAGAAAAATAAAAAATCTCTGCTTGGCACTGCCCTACAGAGTGATCTAGGAACATGAACTTATGTGTTAAATTTCATATACTTTGAGAAATCTTTTTGCTCACTTCTTGATCACCCTGTATGACCCTGCCAAGGAGAGATTTTGAATTTTTCTCATTGATTGATCCTTTGTGGTTACGAAAATGAAATAAATACATAGTGCTCACCTACAGGGTGTTTCAATATTCATGAAAATAAAAAAAATCCAAAATTTTCCAAGTCCGGATCTGATTTCTTCAATTTCTGTAATATTGAAAGATGGCAATCGTAAAGATTGACAAAACTTCCGAATTTGAAATAATTCGGTCGAATAGTTAGAGAGTTATTGAACTTTGAAATTTCAGCCATGAGATGAATATCACCCTGTATATCCCAAACGAAGGAAGTCAAACGATTAAAACCTCTTGTTGCGAGTCCTCCTTGATGTCCTTGATTCATGGTTTCCGTTTGTCGTATTCTTCCCGGTACACCCTGTATAACTGTGGCAGCCATGTATTCAGTGTCGTGGAATGAATAAAAGCATTCAAGAGCATCACAAGCATCTTTTCGTAGCTCTGACGAGGAAGAATCTGGTTTCGAAGATATGAAAAAAACTTATAGTTTTCGATGAGTTACGATTGACCGGTATTATTGAAAATTTTCGAATTTTTGCTTGAAATTCAGTAGGTATAGTAAAATAACAACGGAATTGTTCACGCTCAATTTTTCTCGGGAGATAAACCCGTAACTGGTATGGTACGTTTCCTGGTACCTAATCGAACTTTTTTACGAAATATACATATGTGTTCGCATTAAACTATTGACTTTTTATAGGTACGGCATGAATGTTTAGGTATTCCTGAACATACAGACCATACAGTGTGAATGATTTGAATTGAACACTCAGAAAATAATTATTTCATTCGAAATAAATGAATATGGATGCCGAAAGAACTGAAAAATGTCATAATTTCTGTGACATTTAATAAACATACAAGGGTTTTCATCTGAGCAGTATTCACAGATGTTTCATTAAACATTAAATGAAAGGTACTGTAGTGGTTCGCATTATAAATCGGAAACTTCTTGAACTATCGAATCAAGGGGGCTTGTTGAACCCCACCATTCCAGTTACGGGTTAAAGTAGGAATGCTAAATAAGTGTAAGAAGAATATCTCTCAAGTCATTTCTATTCCAGGAGTCATTATTTATGGAAATACACTTAATGAAGAAAATATCGGCGCACTCGAATGGAGAATCGATACCTGTAAATCCGTTTCAAAATCGCATGACCCATTTTTAGTAATCTAAAACTCAAAAATTAAAACATTCCCAACCAAAGATTTCAATAATTAAAACCTTCAAAATCGACACCAAATGTATTCATATAAACATTCCAATGCATCACAAAAGTTTGTTTTTAATCCTTAATCGGCATATTCTCACATTTTACACATTATAACGCACAATTAATATTCAATAGGACGATATGAGACTTTAAATGGTCAATTTCAGCTTCTTAAATTTTCATATAACTGTGGCGGCCATATATTCACAGTGTCGTGGAATGAATAAATGCATTTGAGCGCACCACAGGCATCTTTTCGTCGCTGACGGGTCGAGAATATAAATTCTCGCTTCAGATTTCGGTAGCAGATCATGAGATCCGATATTTATGGGTTGTTTATCTGGGGAAAATCTAGAAAGTTTGATGGATGACCTTGGTGAAATACGAAAAAATCTTGATGATTTTATTCGGGAAAGTCGGAACAGGATGTTCCACTGAGATAACTGAGATGAGTACACACTTCTCAGTGGAAGACGGATTTTTCAACGGGGTTTCTGTCTCTGAAATACTCCATAACTGATCTCATTCACCTCAGGTTCCATCTCATTTCGATTAAAAAAAACAATCGAGTGGCGTGAGAGTTCGAAAAATATATAAACATATACTCGTACATACAGCATACCAATTGAAAAAAAAATACCACCAATAATTTTTATTTTTTAGGACCCATTCACAATCAGAAATATTGCAAAAAAGGTATATTTGGTTCATGGTTAAGGAATTCGAGTTTAATTTTCATCAACACTAACCGTCGTTTTACAAAGCTCGAATGAGCAATCAAATTGTTGATTTTCAATTAAGTCGATGGTTTATGTCGAAAATGAACTGAAAATTGAACAAAAATGATGACATTTCAATAATCAAGCTGATCGGAGTTTTGTGAAACCCGGCTTTAATGACTAATTTGAAAAAAGGTTGATCCTTTTTACTATATTCATGATCTATGGCTATAGAAGTTATTCTACTCATATTTTTCATCTGTAGAAACAAACGATTATACAGCGTGTTCGTTGTTTGATGAGAAAAATCATTTTATGGAAAAAGCTTTCATGAATATTATAGGTCCAGAGATGCTTTGTTTTTTAGATACAGGGGTGTTTACTTAAAAACTGACTAAATGATAAAGAAATGTTTCGGTTTTTTCGTCTGAGTGAAAAAAACATCTTAACGCGTATAATAATAAGTACTGAAGATATTACGTTAAGATGTCTTATTTTCTGCAGAAAAAGGGCGTCCCACAGAAAAAAATACACAAAAGAGTTTCGTTTAAAATTCAGAAAAGAATTCAAAATAATTGTAAGTTCAAGATATGCCAGTGGCGTACCAGTATCCAAGTAAAAGTTCAACACCCTGTATCTTGAAAATAATTCATTTCCAGAACTACATTTATGAAATTTTCATTTTTGAATTGAATGAATTCAGAAACGTCATATATATTATTGACAAGGAAATCGAATTAGGGTAAAAGCTGTAGAGATTGACACCTTAAGGGCATGGATACTTTCAGTGGGCGAATTCGATTCCTTATTTTACTGTGATACTATGGTTATTATTATGGAACTATAGTTGAATGTTGCTATTTCGGTATAAGCTTTAAACTTTCAATAAATATCTACTGAATATTCGAGGAGACACCAATTTTGTCGAAGTTACATATCTGATAGTAAATGACACCCAGTTTTGACATAATTTCATCTCACTCTTGCATCAATTTTGGGTAATAATACCATAATGCATTCACTCACTCATACATTCGCATTATATGGGTCAATGAGACATTTATACTGAAAATAATAGAGAAATAAGAAGTTTTAGACGATGTTATTCCATCAATAATAAAAGTATTAGTTGTATTCAGATATATACCGATGTAATAAACTATTGGTGCTATCTAGGGTTTTTCATCTGGTTTCCAATATTTCAGAATGATTTATTTCTATTTGGGTTCTCAGGTTATCATTCTGAAAACAACATCATTAGATATTTGGCGCCAAATTTTGCAGTAGTGTCAATAAGTGTTTATGTTAGAGTTTACTCAAGGATATCGATTGCGCATAATTGAGTATATTCTTCGATTTTGGTCTGTTTCATATTAGTTAGAAGTTTTATTGTTTGGAAGGTTCCAGGTTTAATATATGTTGGTAAACCCTTCAATGATTTATATTGAGGTTGAACCCTATGTCAATCACTGTTCGATGTAATATTATTGTCACTGTTATTGACATGGTTTAAACTTAAGATGAAAATTATTGAAATTATCGATTAAATATTCTTTGGAGTATTCCGTACAATAGAAAACTTCTAATGAATATAAAACAGGACAAAATCGAGAAATATACGCAATTATATGCAGTCGCTATCCTTAAGTAAACTTCAACATATACACTTATTGACACTACTGCAAAATCTCACGCCAAATATCTAAAGATGCCTTTTTCAGGATCTTAACCTGAGAAAATTGAACTTGACCCAAATAGAAATAAAACATTCTAAAATAGGCAGCGACAGATGAAATAACCTTAAATAGCACCAATAGTTTTTTACAACCTTATACAGGGTGTCCCATTACTCGACGTCAACCCGGAACCGGGTGAAAAGGCAAGTAATGCTGGTTGTCAGAAAAATATAAAAAAAAATCTAAGTTGCATGATTTTAAAATAATGCGCATTTAAAAAAACACGCAAAATTCCACACCCTGTGACAGTCTTTTCACTCCTGTTGCCACAAATATCAACTTTTTCCAACTTTCTTCTTTGCTGTGTAACCTTGAATAATGCTTGTCTAAACTGTTATCAAATTTTGCTACCAGCTGCTCTAGGTTTCATAAAAATAGGGCTTAGTTCTCAGAAAAAAAAATCGAAATAAACAAATGCCTAGTTTCAACTGACTGTATTGAAAAAAAAATGTACTACGTAGGTTGGCATGTTTTTTCAAAAGTTGGCGCATTCAGTAAGGATTCCAAAATGGTATAATACTTGTTTAATTGTAGCTGCCGTAGTTCAAATTTATTTTTGATTGCCTTTGAATACACTTTTTCGTTAACTGCTTCCCAGTAAAAAAGTCCAATTGATTCAAGTCCGGTGAACGGGCCGGCCACGAGATTGGACCAGAACGTCTGATCCATCTTCCGGGAAAAAATGTTATCAGAAAAAAAATTTTCCAGAGAAAATAATTTTTCCAGAAAAAATTTTCCCGGAGAAATTTCTCTGAAATTTTTTTTTTCTGGTAACATTTTTTCCCGGAAGATGGATCAGACGTTCTGGTCGAATCTCGTGGCCGGCCCGTTCACCGGACTTGAATCCATTGGACTTTATTACTGGGAACCACTTAACGAAAGAGTGTATTCAAAGGCAATCGAAAATAAATTTGAACTACGGCAGCTACAATTAAACAAGTATTATACCATTGTGGAATCCTTACTGAATGCGCCAACTTTTGAAAAAACATGCCAAACCTACGTAGTAGATTTTTTTTCAATACAGTCAGTTGAAACTAGGCATTTGTTTATTTCGATTTTTTTTCTGAGAACTATAGTCCGTTCACGAAGGTTGAGCACATAGTAGGCGTTTCTTTATTTATCTCAAGTTGGCAGTATTTACTGTCATAAAATAAAATAAAGTCAACGTTGCCGAATGTACCCGGTCTCGTCCGAATAGCTTGCGAGTTATCAGAAAACTCTATGCAATATTGACAACATTGCGTATCAATCTGACAAGAAAATAAAGAACATAACCTAAAATTTTAATATACACAGTGGAATATGCCAAATTTCCATGGCCAACCGACGGCTCAACCTTTCGGGAACGGACTATAAGCCCTATTTTTATGAAACCTAGATCAGCTGGTAGCAAAATTTTGATAACAGTTTAGACAAGCATTATTCAAGGTTACACAGCAAAGAAAAAAGTTGGAAAAAGTTGATATTTGTGGCAACTGGAGTGAAAAGACTGTCACAGGGTGTGGAATTTTGCGTGTTTTTTTAAATGCGCATGCGCATGCACCCGGTTCCGGGTTGACGTCGAGTAATGGGACACCCTGTATATGTGCATAGTGTCAATTTTTTTTCTTTCGAGAAAATGGATCTGTTCCATAGTGTTGACGCGTACTGTATAGTCAATGACAAATTCGGTGAAAATTCAATAGACCAGCTGCCAAAACATGACCGATCTCTTCTTCAAATTTGTCAAACGTGGGAAGTCATAACACAATGCAAAACTTTCACGCAGAATGATCCCACCAAAATTCATTTTCTTCAATTGATTTCTCACCATATGGCATCAGCATATTTCGACGATGACCCCGAATTTCATCAAAACAAACCAGTTGCATCTACTAGAACTTCCAATATTGCCCGAAAAAGCACGTAAAAGTCGGAGACAATCTCAATGACAACAAGGACTGGGCGTCATATGTTTCCAAGACCAGCGGTCCTTAAAAGGATCCTTACGTCACTCCGTAAGTGGGTTGATGGTCGAAGGCGTATATGACCCGATTTGCCACGTTAACCACGTGGTGTGTAATTTCATGGCGTTAAAAGGTGATTCGTTATTTGTTTCGGCTTAGATAAAATCGTCGGAAAGTAATCTGATCTAAGATTTTACGCAATCTTATCAGGAATGCTAAGGAGGATTAAAATCTCGAAGATCCTGTTAGATGAGAAGTAACATGGATTTCGATTGGTTTAATGTGAAACACGGTTTTGGCTGTACTGGCGTGAATAGATACAATCTTGAATTAGTGAAGGCTTGTTTGATGTGCTTATAGATGTTTAGGTTTATGTGATTCAAATTAAATTTTATATAATTATGGAACTTCAGATATACATCTAACTGGGATTATCTTTTTCTTTCGATGTTCTGGGAGTTTCGCATCGAAATCTCCGGAATTATGTACATGTTTCTGTCTATACAGGGTGTCCCGTAAATACCACGCGAAAGTGACACTGGAGATAGATTGGCATTAGGTCTATCAGATAGCATCAACATGACCTCAGTAAAAGTCCGCTGGTTTTCGAGATATCACCACTTTGCAAACAAAAAATGAAAGAAAAGTGAGATAAAAGAGAAAGAAGAGCAAAAATAATCGTTGTTTGAAACGGTAGCGAGGAAAGAATATCAAGCAACATGTAATTTGGCAACAGGTGATACTTGTGCATTTTTCCTAATTTTTAATTATTTCGGCATAAACACATCTCTCGCGACAAAATTATAATTTCTAAGGTTTTGACATAAAAAAATTGGTAGTGTTGTATCATTTTGAAAAGTGCTGGAAATGGACCAGTTTTTACGATTATTTGTCAATTCAGTCTGATTTTTTTTCACATCAGTCAGTCAAACTTAAGTTAACGTTTTAACTTCGTCATAAAATACAACAAGTTAGACATTTTTTTAAAGGATTTTGTTCTAGTTCTCGGTGAAGTTATTACTTCATTGTTTAAAGCAACTATTCAGGGTAGCCTAGGTAAAAAAAACATGAGTTTGAAGACCGAAAATTGGAGATTTTCAAAAAACACAAAAGTGGTTATATCTCGAAAACCAGCGGACTTTTACTGAGGTCTTGTTGATGCTATTTGAAAGACCTAATGTCAATCTATCTCCAGTGTCACTTTCGCGTGGTATTTACGGGACACCCTGTATATTGTTGGACAGCCAAATGGAATAAATGCGATAACGAATAGATGAGAGCGTGTTTGAAAGAACGCTTGGACACGTCGATTTGTATTTGTAGATGCGCATTCTTTTCAAGAAAAAATAATTTAATAGGGTGTGTCATGTGGCCTATACCAACTTTCTGATTTTGAATACAGACTCCTGTATATTACCTATTAGATTTTTGGATTCTTCAGAAAATTCTTGATATAATTCATGTACAATATCTATCTTCAACCTCAGAATAAACAAATCTTAAATCATGTTTTCTTCGAAAAATATGGGCAAATTATTCCATCTCGTGAGCACACCAAATAGTGACACGTTTTGTATATAGAGGCCTCTCGTGTACTTTTCTTCGGTATTCAATAGCCTGAATTGGACCCTTGCGATTTTTCTTCTGGGATATCTAAAATAACAAGATACGTTTGGCTATCGCTAATGTGCCTAACGAAATGCTGAACAGAGTTGTCTGATATACCCGAAATGAATTAACGCACTGCATGGACAATAATGGGCAACATTGCCAGATATCAATCTTGAAACTGTCCAAATAAATAAAGGGATTTCCAATAAGAGGTGTTATTTTGAATAGCCCGCTATTTCGGTAGGTGACATATTTGACAAGTAGAAACTATGGCATTAATTGAAATGGAACGATTCACGCTTCGACAACGCATTGAAATTATTAGAATTTACTATGAAAATGGTGAAATTAATATAGGCAGGGACGGTTCGTAAAACACGAACATTTTTGGGTCTTCGTTAAGCACCTTGTCGGACCGCAATAAAGAAATTGGTGGAAAAATTCGAGCTGTTGGAGCAAGTTGTGAAGAATGTGAAGAATGAAACCCGAGCACGTCGCTCAAGAACAGCCGTGAATATTGCTGCTGTAGCCGAAAGTGTTGAAGAAAACCCAGGCTTGTCCATTCCTCGTCGTTCTTTGGAATTAGGCATTTCACAAACGTTATTACACGGTTTTTTGCATAAAGGTTTGGATCTTAAGGCTTATAAAGTTCAGTTAACACAAGAACTCGAACCGGCCGATCATCAACCACGAAACCATTGATCTTTGGCAGGAAGCGTTTCCGGACCGTGTTATCTCTCGAAGAGGTGATCACAATTGGCCACCGAGATCTTGTGATTTAACACCTTGCTACTTCTTCCTTTGGGGCCACGTGAAAGAGAAGGTCTACGCCAATAGCCCAGCGTCGATTGAACACCTCAAAGATGGAATTCGTGAGGCTATCAAGGACATAGGGCAGCCACTTTGCGATTTGGTTATGGAAAATTTCATTATTGGATATGGTCCTGTAAGCGTGGTATTGGTGGTCCTTTGCCTGATGTTATTTTCCACCATCGACGGCATAGCGTCTTCTTTATGATGAAATAAACATTCGATCATTTATATTGAAAAATGGCATTTTTCTTCGAATATCAAAATAACACCTCTTATTGGAAACCCCTTCACTGATTAACTGCAATGGTACAAAGTTGAACTATGACAAAGACAACAACGACTTTCCGAGTTCGCCACGAAGAAATCCCGATAATCGGACATCCACCTTACAGACCTTCGTGAGATCTCGGAAATCGGAAACAGGTCATCAGACGATCGATCAACAAAACAATAAGCGACAGTGTTGAACGTGTAGACCAAGAGAACGACACCTAACACCTTCTGGTCGCTCTCGATCAACAAATCGATTGAATCAACTTTCGCTCTTGGCCGACTTAAGCAATTTATAACGACCATAACGATCGCCGCACTTGTTTGTTCACCGATTCGCGGAATGGGAGGAAGGACGCGAATTTCCATTTACGGACGCCGTCGCCGTGGACAAATATTGATTTACCTGTTGATGATGACAATCGAGAGGTATCTTCCTTCGACAATCGGATGTGATCGGGGATGTGCAAACGTATAATATAATAAAAGATCGAGGGGGCTACTAAAGGGTTTTCCGATAAGAGGTGTTAAATTATGAATAGCCCGCTATTTCGGTAGATGTCAGATTTGAAGCTGTCATTTTTTGACATTTGACAGGTAGAAACTACGCCATTAATAAAAATGGAACGATACAAGCTAGAAGAACGCATTGAAATCATTAAAATTCACTAAAAAAATAGTGAAAATTTGGCAGAGACGGTTCTTAAACTAGAACATTTTTGGGTAGTTGTGCAGCACCTTGTCTGACCGCAATGAAGAAATTGGTGGAAAACTTTTGTTGGGACAAGTTAGTGATGTCAAGAATAAACCCGTGCACGTCGCTCAATAACAGCCGAGAATATTGCTGCTGCAGCAACAGTTAGGTACGGTGAATGGATTTGCGCTATCGACAGATGATTAATGATTCTTTATGGCCGAAATTGGATAGTATTTATCTGGACCACGTTTACTTTCAACAAGAGGGCGCTACGTGCCACACAAGTCACGAAACCATTGATCTTTTGCGGGGAAATTTTCCGGGCCGTGTTATCTCTCGGAGAGGTGATCACAATTGGCCACCGAGATCTTGTGATTTAACACCTTGCGACTTCTTCCTTTGGGACCACGTGGAGCGGAAGGTCTACGCTAATAGACTAGCGTCGATTCAAGATCTCAAAGATGGAATTCGTGAGGCTATCGAGGACGTAGGGCAGCCACTCTGCGATTTGGTTATGGAAAAGTTCATTAATAGGATATGGTCCTGTAAGCGTGGTTATGGAGGTCATTTGTCTGATGTTATTGTCCACTATTAACATCATAGCTTTTTCTTTATAATGAAATGAACATCCGATCATTTATATTGAAAAATGGTATTTTTCTTTGAATATCAAAATAACACCTCTTATTGAAAAACCCTTTAGCTTGGAGGGAGGAGCTGTTGCTTTCGCGGTTTTTGTGGAATTATGAATAATTTTTACTATCTTCTGGAAAAACTCTGTTTGGATAACTGCTCAGATTTTATACTTTGTACTAGCAAATAACTCGCCAATCGAATGGACCTTGACACCGACTACGAAGTGATCATAACTAATCACCAAGGAAGGTAAGCTCGTGTCCATGGAAACCAACTCATCTGGCATACAAATGGGTCTATTCTTTAAATGAATCAATTACTGAAATACCCATGTGAAAACTTGACAATTAAAAATAAATTCAAAGTTTGCGATCCTCTTGAAATTTTGCATGAATATTCAGTATGTATATCAATCTTCATTCACAAAATGAATTTTACTCAAATCGGATTTCTTGTTATGGAAATATGAAGAATCTTTTTTCACTATTCCAATTGAGTTTTTTATGGTTCTGTTAACACTATGGCGACTAAGTTTTGCATGTGGCTTATTATGAGCATTTCTATTGGTTTCTTTTTGTCTGAGGTAAAACAATTTTAAATGGCCATATTTTATGGCCTGTACGATTCGGCTGGTTAACGAACTTAACCTCGGCATTTGGGAATCGAACTCACCCTGAAAATATCAAGTCTCTAGGACAATCCCTTCGAAAGTTATCGAAAAGGGGCAGATCTCACCCTGCGGAGATGAAGAAACGTAAAACACTTATACCTCATAAGGCTGGCTAATCGCCCAAGTTTTATTAGCGATTTTTTGTTATTTCAATAGAACATGATGCCGATGAATATTCTTGAGATAACGCATTGCTTGGTAAAATGTTATTTAGGTCAGTTTCTTGATTTTCACCCTGTTAATTCAATGTTTCGGTGAGCATTTGTAAGAAAAAATACTTAAGAAAACTCTAGATACACACTTTAGAAACCAATCATACCGTCATCAGGGAGTCTAATCCTATCGTTTGAGACCATTTTCGGTTGAAAATTCGATAGTAATCGTTTAAGTAAATTGAGCGCTAAAAATGAAAGGTACATCACGCTTTTTCAGGAAACTCATAAAGTCTTCAACTGGAGTTGATTCTTTATCATAATCAACATTTTTTGAGGTACCTTTGCTAAGTTACAACCCTCTAAGGATGGCGTCTGAAGAGCAGTTTTAAATATTTTTCTTTAGAATAAAAAAGCTGACAAAAATGAAATAAAACAGATATAATATAGATATAATATAGATATAATATAGATATATAATAGTTGAGCAGGGGTGCTGTGAAGAAGTTGATACGAAAGAAACGGCCCATTTTTTGACAAGGAATCACCCCCTAAATTTTTTTGGAAACTATTCATATACACCTTGTCTATTTCGTTGTATTTACAAAAAAACTTAATACTAAAGGAAATAATCAATTGTACTGTTTCATATGGTCCACCGTTTATGGCGTGAACACAATGAAAGAAACTGAAGTGCGTCGATTGAATAATCTCAACGACAACTCTCAAACGCTAATAGTTTGTTCGAAGTGTTACAGTTGCGATTGGAATGCCTGTTTCATTACCATACATCGGTGTCGTAACCGCACTTTGAAAGCATTCAATGTTCGTTTTATGAACCATTTTTATCTGTGGACATAATTTCGTTCGTGGGTGACCCGGATCGCTTTACATGGTCACCACCTACTGTTATATCTCGGGCGAATTAATCTGTAGGTAGACAAGTCTTCCGAAATACAGAAATTGGGCAACTTCCTACCATTTCTATCTAATCTTCTTCGTTTTGAGAGAATTTTGATGATGGCGTCATTCTTGCATATTTTGTGCTGGGAAATAAGAATTGGTCGTCTTGAGTTTTATTGCCATTTTTCATGTATTTTTGAACCGATTGTGAAATTCTCTTTTATTTTATAAACTTGATATTTGATCAGTCACAAAATAAGCAAATCCAATAATGAAGCACCTACGTCTTCAGAATTTTGACGAAATCAACAGAAAATCTATACTTCAGAAACAAGTGGATATTATATAATTATTATAATCGTGAATGTTAAGTTTATCAAAAAAAATACAATCTGAGTGATCAAGGAGTAATATATGTTAATAAACTAAAAAGAATAATCATGAAGTCATGCGAATAAAATCGAGTTGAGGTCTGGCGAACGCGCAGGCCACTCGATGAGCTCTGGGCGTGCATCCATCTCTCTGGAATTGATTTTTTGGAGATTTAACGAAGAGCTGGTATACGCAAAGAAAACCAACAATAGAATATAATTGAATAAAAAACTTTCAGAAGCGGGATGAAACATAAAGCAAGAGAATTCGACTAGCTTCAGACAATAATTGACACGTCACTTTTTAGAACGTTTTGGATAATGTTTTCAACTTGGAGGCACGGTTTTAGAAAAATTATTGGAGTGAATGGTAATTTTCAGTATTATGTACCTTTTTTATTCTATCCCAAAAACTGGGAATTTCACTACTAGCAATTCTGACGAATGTTAATATTTTCCATAAGTGGTGAGACTATTAGTATTTTATAGATAACACAAGCTACATTTTTTTTCACAAGAATTTTAATTTAAATCAATTCAAAATCCCATTTCTCAATTCAATTCACCATGAAAATAAAAAATAAGAAATTTCATCATCATCCAAGACTGATTACAAGTCCGATCAAGAACCTTTTTTTTCGTATGACTTTTATAGCTTAGGACTCCGCAAGGTTTTTAAACTTAACCAAAAGCTGAAAACACATTTTTTTATTTTGAATCAAAAATGTATGTTTGAGTACATCCTACTGAAAAGTGAAGTTCTAGCTTTCAAGCCTTTTTTGGGTAGCTGCAGTGATTTCAAGAAGCAAAATATTTCTTTCTATTGAAGCAACATTGCAAAATACTTCTGCATACAAAGGTATAAATTCTTTGAACCTAGCTGGCAAATTGAATTAAAAAAACATTCAAAAAATCATAACTCGAGAACTACAAAAAGTCGCATTTTATACATGGGGTATTTTTGGATTGCCATAGGTCTGCGGAATCTAAAAATAATTTATTGACGTCAATCGCCTGGATACCCTGTATAACAGGTCATAGCCTCATTGCCCCACCAATGAACAAGCTATCAAAAGCACCTTGTCATGGTTTTTCTGAAATATTTAAACACAGATTCATATCAGAATAACGAGAACTATATTTGAACACTTTTCCAATATGAATCGGCACGCAAAAGGTCTCGACGTCAAAATTTTGAATAATAAATCGGCATTAATCAATACAAGAGAAAAAACTATATAGATGACATCAATGTGCTACTTTAATGATTCCCATGATATAATTCCCCCATAAAAATATAATTCTACAATTCTTTTTCGAATATTCATTTCTTCTGAAGAAGAATGCGTTTTACGGAAGTTCAACGCAACAATTTTTTTCCATTTTATTAATGGCAATGCAGAGCTGTCTCCCAATAGGTGTGGCCTCCTTAAACCGTTATAAAATTCTTGTGTGACAGTTCAAAAAGCGTTAAATACATTTTTCAAGTCGTTGAAAAGAATTTCGCGATGCAGAAACTGGAAGTTAGCAGTTTCGAGAACGTGCGAAATTAAAAAAAGGCTATCTGGCCGCTGCTGAGGTCATAAAATGCAATTTAGATGACAAGTGATAAATATATAAGTGTGCTGTGGGGAAAGCTAGGGGCTTCAAAATGGTAACATATCAGGCAGGTTATGATTGAATGAATTTATATGTCATATGAGAAGTATATCATACTTCAATAATGATATTTCTCTAGATTTCGCAACGTTCTAGTGCAGTTTTTCGTTCAATAAAGTCAAGTTTTATTGCTCAATCCGACATATACAGTATGTCCGAATGATATTTCTCATAATTGAAAGAGATGGGACGAATCGAATATAGATAGATAGATAATTTTATTCAGGAACATTTACAATATTCGAATACATATTTGTTTGGATCAAACACCTAAACTAGGCTTCTGTTGTGTTGTTGATCCAAACATAACAATTAACCATATTTACATATCTACGATTAATGACAGTATTCAACAATATTATGTAGGTATTTCACCTGCGGCAATACATTTTCGATGAAATGATTATGTGATGTCATATCGTGTTATTTAATTCATTATGATTTAAAAATATCAAAAGTTTGATCAATAGTTTTTCTTTTAACAAATGAAACTACATCAGGGAATTGATGAAAACACATAAAATATAGCAATTATAATTTATTATCAGTGAAGATTGATGAAGCCCAGGACTCATTCGAATTTGCAGAATGGAGCGAATTATATGAAGTTATAGACTGTATATCTTCGGAACCTTAGCGAGAATTCTTCACATTCACAAATTCGAGATTGCCTTATATACATCTTGAAAATAGAAAGCTTTCAAATTATTCCTCTGGGAGTTATTGTGCTTTAATTCCAGTATACACGAAATGTAGACTTAAAATTTGCAATGTAAGTGTTAACCATAAATTCACGTCAAAAGGCCTTAAGCGAGGGGTATTTCACCCAGAATATTTCAAACCAGTCGATAATTCCAAATAACACCAAATTATTCAAAAACTCGCAAAAATTCCATAAACCCCGAGTAATTCCAAAAGCTCCAAATAATTCTAGAAAATTTGAAAAAATTCCAGAAAAGTCGAAATAATTCCAGAAATTCCAAAAATTCCACTGAATTCCAGTTATTCAAAAACATAACGTTAGTTTTTCATGCCAAAAATTCATCAACAAGCTGCCATTACTTACTTCAATAACTTTATTATTATTTTTGCTCGCTTGTTCCAAGGGTAGGTACCTAACAGCGTGCTATCATTTTATGCAAATATCTGTATTTTTCGAATTTTGAGCCAGGACTGGTCTGAAACGTCTCAGTGTCAATAACTGATGAAGAAATCATGGTCAATGAAAATGAAGAATACAGTTTGGTTTACTTATTCGACTGCCAAATTTTATTGAAACTATTAATCATATCATATCCTAGAACTATAATAATATAGAGATATACAGGGTGTTTCCTAAACATGCTGCAAAAATTCAGGGGATTGTTCCTTGGACAATTCTAAGAATATTTTGTCCCTTGATGGTTTTTGAAAAACCTCTTTGTTTCGAAGATACAGGGGAAACAAAATTTTAGATAATAACATTTATTATGAAAAATTATATGAAAATTTAACTTAACCTACAAAAACTGTTGAAAATGACCACCTCTAGCCAAAAAAACGAATTCAAATGAAAACCGTGTTTAATCTGTATTCCTTTACCATCTGAACTTATCAATTTTAAGTCAAAAAACTAGCCGTTTTTAGTAATTGGAATGTTTTTGAACAAATTTAAAAACAAATTGTACCTACTTAGTAAACACAGTGCGGTACGCATTTTTATTTAAACTATTATTAATTTTAAAAATATGAAAAATGTTGTTCGCCCTGTATCTTCGAAACAAACAGGTTTTTCAAAAATCATCAAAGGACAAAACATGCTTAAAATAGTCCAAGGAACAACCCCTGAATTTTTGCCGCATGTTTAGAAAACACCCTGTATAAAGCATCATTAATTTTTCCATAAACCGTATGAAAAATAAATTGCATATTCGAGAATATGTAATCTGTAGGAGCATTATAACTAACCTCTTAGACAAAGCTCGAAATTATTTGGAATTCTCGGATTTATTCAGAATTTTTCAAAATTTTTGAAATTATTCAGAATTATTGGAATTCTTTAGAATTATTTGGAATTAATCGGAATTTTTGTAATTAATCGGGATTTTTAGAATTAATCGGAATTTTTGAAATTAATCGGAATTTTTAGAAGTATTCGGAATTTTTAGAAGTATTCGGAATTTTCGAATTTATTCGGAGTTTTTGGAAGTTTTTTGAACTATTCGGAAGTATTTCGAATTTGTGCGCTTGCGCCTCAGTTCTCACCTAATGTTATCATATCGCACGAAGCACGAATTTCATATAATTTCGAATAATTCCAAATAATCCCAAAAATTTCTGAAAAATTCCAATAATTCCGAATAAATAAAATTAACTCCGAAAATTCCAAGCCTTGTACACTAAAATTCCAGGGTGAAATACCCCTCAGCCTCGAGGGATTTACATTTCAGAGTTCATGGGAATTTTTTCATGGTCTACTCTACGGTCTGCACAAAAAAAGTTCAAACAGTCAAACGCCCATTCTTGGGGCAGTGCCCTAAATTGGGAATAAGTCTTGTTGGTTTTCATTTCATGTTCATGGGAATTATTTCATGGACTTCAGCCTGCACACACATTTTAAGTTAATAGCAAATGTTTTTTTCCGTGCGGACAACAGCGTTCCATCTGTAGATTCCTCGAATCGACGACCGAAAGTCAATTTTGCCTCGAGTCGTGACTGCACTAAAACGTCAAAAGTACCCGCTTTGGGTAACGAGTACCACATTCTGATTTATATCTTCTAGACCGAATAATAAAGCACCAGACCCCGCCATTCCTCAAAATATAAAACAAACACATAACTCGACTTTACGACTCCACTTAAGATCCGTTTTGTTGCCGGGTTTGCACCCCTGAGCACCACATGGTCCGACCATCGTTGTTGCATTGTCCCACGTCCATACCGTGTTGTCGCTAAAGCCTTGATCGCACTGCGCTAGTAGTTTAGTCGAGTAGCTAAAAATTTAGTTACTAAACGGGTGTGAAGACCAAGAATTTAGTCGAGTAGATTAGTGTGTAGTTCAGTCGAGTCAATCCGTTTGGTTCTATTTTATCGAGCGAGTAGAGTATCCCACCACGCGATACCCTTCACTCGCTGTCGGACTAGACAGGTCCGAACCGATCATTTCTGAAAAACTGACTGACTGACTAAACTGATCGGTTCGGATATCGATTGAAATATATTCTGGGAGGATTCTGCATTTCTAAAAAACTTTAAAGGTTTTCACTCCCAGTCTCTGAAACAGAAATAATTAAAAAAAAATTTAATTGAGATGAAGTGATCCTGAGAAAATCTTTGCACTTATTTGTTAGGAGCAAATTTGCCTTGAAAAAATTGTTGCCTACAGTAAAACTGAAAAAGGAAATAAATGAAAAGGACAAAGTACCGTTTCGGTGTTTCGACACCTTCTTCAGACAAACTTGTAAAGTCTTCAGAATTCAATTCTGATATAGACACCGAAACGTTACATTGTTCTTCTCATTTATTTCCTTTTTCAGTTTTACTGTTAGGCAACAATTTTTTCAAAAGCAATTTACTCCTGACAAATAAGTGCAAAGATTCTCGCAGGCGCATTTCATCTTAATTAAATTTTTTTTAATTATTTCTGTTTCATAGACTGGGAGTGAAAACCTATTAAGTTTTTTACAAATGCAGAATCCTCCCAGAATATATTTCAATCGATATCCGAACCGATCAGTTTAGTCGAGTGCATCATTTGCCGCCGACATGTCCCATAGATAACCTGATATCATAGGTAAAATACTTGTTCTATGACGACAATGTCTTTCCGTTGGAGCGAAGAAATCACCCTTAAATTCGTAATAAAATACTTCGAACACGAATGTTTGTGGAATATTAAATCTCATTTATACAAAAACAAGCAAATTAAGCAGTCCGCATACGAAGATATAGTAGGAGAGCTGGCACGAATTTTAGGGTGGGTATTTGAGGCAAGCTGAAAACTTGTCAGATACCTCTCCTATTATATTCCAACTCGGGATTGCAGACCTGTCTGGTGAGTAGCGGGGCTAAATCAACCCCTATATTTTTAAAAATATTTATTTCTTTTCAGATAGAAAGCCCTACCGAAATGATCTGTCTTTTTGGGAATCTTATTTTTAAGTTATAAATAACACTCCATTAAAATTTCAAGCTGCCTCAAAAACATTTTTTATAATTTTTTGCAAAATATTTTTGCACGCGTCTGGCAATGTTAAAACCCCGATTAAATTATCTGGCTTATTTTTTATAGTATTTATAAAGCATTACACTGCAACATATATAAATTGCGTATTGCCTCAAATATATTTTTGGGAATAAAATAAATAAAATATAAGGGTTGATTTAGCCCCGCTACTCTCCAGCCAGGTCTGCAATCCCGAGTTGGGATATAATAGGAGAGGTATCTGACAAGTTTTCAGCTTGCCTCAAATACCTAAAATTCGTGCCAGCTCTCGGACTAATACAAATTTCATGATCCACCTCTTCTAAAATAGCCATCACGACTAGATTCACAAGTTTATTTATTTCATTACGTTGCAATTTGTCCATCTTACGAATGATTTCGTTTCGCTTCGAAGAAATCGCGTAAAAATTTTTGCGTTGCGAATTGTTCATTGGACAAAGCGCTTCTCACTTGTGAACTCTACTCGACCAAAGTGCGAACGATTAGATGGCCAGTAGCTACTAAATTTCTCACTACTCGACTAAGCTACTTACGTAGTGCGAACAAGACTTAAAGACGAAATTCGAGAGGGTCATAAAAGGACTTGAGGATGCTCCACACGTGCTAAGCATAAGGTGGCCGGTAAGTTACGGCAGGGATCTCGGACTACAATCTGATAATATCGGAATGGATAGGCAGATAGTTGTTCGGTGGTGCTTTGGGGTCGGTCAGATGAGATCTTGACGATTTTTCTGAATTGTACAAGTCGGTAGATTCGTTCCGATGACAAGTAGGTGGTCCAGAAAATGTACCAGAGATTTATGGTCGGTTTTGAAGAAAGAAGTTCTTGAAATTGTAGGAATTTGTTATCTCTGGAGATTTTCTGTTGCAAGAGCGTTCAAAGAGTTACATTTCATTGGAAATGATTCACAAACATTTTCGAGAAGTGACGAGTGTTTAAAAGAAGAATCAATAGTAATTAATGTAGCCTCAATGATATTTATATATTCTGTTGTTCTGTTGATAGTTATCATATATAAGACACTTTCTCTCAACGATTTATTGGAATATCATATACCTACACTGAAAACGTAGAATTGGAAAAATACTTCCCGTAAGTCTGGAAAATAGGTATTTTTGAACGAATAGACAAAATTCTAGAACAAGTCTATGGCTCGTCCTGGAAGTCTGTTGTTCAAAACAAACTATTTAAGGGTGTGCTGCGTACAGTATTTTTTCGGCAAACCGTGTAGAATAACACTATCGCTGCTGTCTTTCAAACTTTATTGCAAATTGCCATAAAACAACATGCAAAATTTTGATAACCAATTCCATATGAACTGTTCGCCGTTTTTTTGTTTCTTCGGTGATGATCAACTGCAACGTGAAATGCTACTTTCTCAAAGAGGAGGTGAGCACATCCCAGGCAGTTGCCGAAAATCCGAAAGAAGGTTTTTTTTGGACGAGTAGACAAAAATTTAAGACGAGCCAGAGGCTGGAAGTCTGAGAGTCCAATATAGTATATTAT
>JACDNR010000329.1:0-47404 GCA_013421045.1 Propylea japonica | reverse complement strand
ATAACAAAATTCTTTGTATAACGAATTCGTACAAGATATGACACCTTGAATCAAAATTCCATGTTTAAACCCTCTTAAAACGAAGTCAATTCTCTCTATAACGAAATTTTCTGTATAACGAAATTTCTTTACAATTTTTTTTGCGGATTTAGCGCTTTCGTTATAGGGAAGTTCCACTGTATAATGGTAGGCAGGTTATTTAACGGAGAATTGATGTTATTTCAAAGTGTGTACGTTTTGGAGATTTACGTATTTCAAGGATGATGTAGTGGAGTACCTTGAGAGTACCAATCGCCAAGAAATTTTGCATGAAGCTTATGAGCATCTTGCATGTGGCCGCTAAATATCATTTCGATTAGTTTCTTTTTGTCTGAGATATTGAGGAACGAAATTTTGAATGGCCAAATTTATGGAACACCCTGTACTGGTCAACGAACTTAAACGCGGCGTTTGGGACCGAACTCAGCCTAAAAATATCAAGTCTCTAGGACAATCGCCTTCGAGAGTTATCGTGCTAACGGATAGAATTGAATTTGACCACGGATTCGTCATCAGGGAGTAGAAACCTATCGTTTGAGACCATTTTCGGCTGAAAATTCGAAAAATGCAGGCGTTGGGCAACACGATATAGCACTCGTTTGAGTAGAACGAGCACTCAAAAAGAGAAGTGATTTTCAGTGTTTTTTAAGCAGTTGACAACTCTTATGGTACTCCTCTATTCAGTCACCAACCATTCGATGATTCGAGGTATCCCAAATTCCACTTATTGAAGTGAAAAAACAAGAAATCGTATGTCATGTTGAACAAATCTAAACTATTAAATTAACCTTTGGTTGTCCAAAGAGCTGAACCATTCTTTATTATTATTAAATTGTTTTTCAGGCTTCCTCAACTTACGAGTCGATCTACGAGCCCATCAATCCAAGGCCCCGAGTCAGTTGTCTTCTCGTTCCAACTATTCGCTGTACGCCCCTTATGTTAGTGGCAGTAACAGTGTGATGACAGGTCCATCGCAATCGGCAAGCAGAATGGGGTTGAACAAGGATCAGGAGGTCGACAGCTGACTGATCTTCTGGTTCAAGGCCTTGACAATGACGATAGCGAGATGTTGGACACTTACGGACATTGTACCAAGTGCAAAGAGAAGGTGAGTAGTGGTTAGTTGTAGTTTAAAAAGGGGTTACAGTTCACTGCGACCTCAAGGTCTATTGTGCCCCTTTACAGAGTTGTTCTGACCACACCCTTTACAGCTCGACTTCACTTCAGAGATCTGATGAAATCCAATATCTGTGAAGGCTTCAACGAGGCTAGTTCCTCACTCTTCTAAGTTTCTGCCCAAGGCATTATTACCTTAGACATTCCGGACTAGGTGAATGGGGGTTTCTTCCTCCTCCCCACAGAACCTACACTCGTCAGTGTCCGATAATCCCATCCTCAACAGGTGCTTCCTGAGGCGACAGGTCCTGTAAGAGCCAGTGAGGAGGGTGTAATTGTTTCTTACCAAGATCCAGATATCTTTTGGATCTTGCTGTTTCAAAGTTCCGAAGGAACTTAGTGGGATGATCCATCCCTGGGAGATTCCGCCAGAGTTTTTCCTCTCGGTTTTCTCCTTCTCCAGAAACTCCTTCTATAGGTACAGTTACCTATACCACAGAAGGGTTCTGGGCCAGAGAGTGACATTCGTGCGCCCTCTTTGGCAAGTATATTGTCCTCTTTGATTCCCGAATGGCCGGAACCCAGATTAAAAAGACCTTATTTTTCTTGCCTACCTCATTGAGTTTGTTCCGGCACTCCCAGATCATTTTGAATCGATGACGTAGGATTTCAGTGCTTTAATAGCAGCTTGACTATCTGAGTGTATGGCTCTATCGCACTTCTGATATTTCTTTCTAAATTTATATCTAGACATCATTCAATAGCTAAGATTTCAGCTTGAAAGACGCTGATACAGGAACCTCAGCGACAGGGTTCACTTCCCAAGGCTTAGGAGAACCTTTTATGATCCTATACTATATTTCACCAAACATTAGTTAGTTGTCTGTCCGTTCACGATAGAGCGATAGAGGTCGTAGCGATAGGAGGGGCTGAAGTTTCTTTCACTTCATACTCTCCTGAAATAGACTATAAATACTCAATTTAAACAATTCCCTTTAGATTGTAGGAGCAAGCAATGGATGCACAGCATGTCTAGACTGTACCACAACCAAGTGTCACTTGCCATCAGTGTGCAGTAAATCTTCAAGGAAAACCCTTCTACGCTTTAAATGGAAAAACCTTACTGCGAAGAAGATTACTTCGTAAGAATTCTCTCCCTATGACTTATCAGCATGTAATGATTATTAACGTTTTGTTATAGAACACCTTGGAAAAGTGCTGCGTTTGCCAAAACCTATTATGGATAGAATTTTGAGAGCCACGGAAAACCATATCATCCTGGTTGTTTCTGTTGTATTGTCTGCGGCAAAGTTGGATGGGAAAACCCTTCACTGTGGATGCTACCAATAGGGTTCACTGTATCGAAGATTTTCATAAGTAAGTTAGCACTCTAACTTCATTATAAGTACGGTAAGGCAAAGGAACTTGCTTATCAAGAAATTCTATATATGCGCTCAGGAGTGTCCTCCGATGAACCTGCAAAAAGTGCATAAAGTTAACACCTGCTGTACCTGAGCCAGCAATGGAAGTTGAATAACAGAATAACCCTATGGAGAAATTACACCTGGATTTACTCAGGACAAAAAATTCGTGATGATTTCGCCTACCTATATTCAATAATGATTATTGAATATAGGTAGGAGTAGTCATTTTAATGACACAGTGGAAACTTCCATATAATGAACGTCTGTATAACGAATTCTTATATACGAATTTGGTACAAGACATTTCACCTCAATCCAAATTCCATGTCAAAAACACCCTACAAAAACGAAATAAATCCTCTCTATAAACGAATATTCAAAGAACATCACTCATAATCAAATAATTTTAAGATACACTTCCCTATAATGAACGTCTGTATAACGAATTTCTTGTATTGTCTGATAACGAATTTGTACAAGACATTGCACCTGGAATCCAAATTCCATGTTAAAAACACCCTATAAAACTATAAATCCTCTCTATAACGAAATATTCAAAGAACATCACTCTGTGAATGGGTATTTTGCAAAAAAAAAGGTTTTTTTCCGAAATTTTTCCGGACGTACGTAATAAATCCTGACCTTAAACTAAATCATTACGCGGACAGAGAGATCCTTCTGAAATAGTTTAAATACACCCTGGCTTTTTGATTTCAACTAACCATTACGCTAGTGGAAAGTTGTGCGAAAATGTCGAAAGCAAGTGCTTAAGTTTGAATGAAAACTTAAATTTATCAGTGAAGTCGACCGTGACATTGCCGATTATAGAAACGAATTTTCTGTATAACGAAATTTCTTATAAAACTAAAACTACAGACGTTGTTCTGTATACACAAAAATTCATTTAATTCGATCCAGGCGTTTAGTTGCAGAGTAGATGAATAACCTAAATAATGATTACAGCGCCATCTGTTGATCTGATTTGTGATCATAAACATACGCGCATCAGGCAATCCAAAATACATTCATACATCTATTCGGTACCTTCTCCTACCCGCCTAGTGCCTACCTCGGAGACGCATTTTGGTGCGATTTCATCTTCAACCTGCCATATCTTTTGATGTATTCATCATAATTGAATGATGTAAAAGGCATTTGGTTCTAAATTAAATACTGGGGATGAACGACGTATTTAAATGGATAAGGACCAATAGCGTATTCATAAAAAAATACTCCCAAATAATGCATAATTTTGAGAAACATTCGGATACCTTCAAAAGGTGATACCGAGTAAACTTGAAAGATAGATATATGCTATCGCGGACTTTTTGTAGAACTATTGAAAAGAGGTACATTTCCGTCATACATTGTTTCCATGTACGTCTTACGGTTTTCTGCAGCGCACCTGAAAATAGCTGATTTTGGTACTCATATTTATCATTGAAGTTATAGTAGGTTTCCTAATTTTCTCGGGTGAAAAGTATAGCCTATGTTACTCAGGGATATTGTAGCTTTCTGAGGGTGAAAAAATATTCAAATCGGTCAAGTAGCTTATGAGTTAACTCGTATCAACGTCACAAACCCACAAACATACAAACCTTTCCTCTTTATAATATTGGTATAGATGACATATATCCTTTTTTTCAGAATATTCGCTCCGAGATGCTGGGTTTGCAAGCAGCCCATAATGCCTGAACCAGGTGAAGAAGAAACCGTCCGTGTAGTTGCTCTCGATCATAGTTTCCATGTTCAGTGCTACAAGTGCGAGGTATCTAATCCTTAACCTCACTTATTCCGACATTTCTAACCATATTTTTTCTTCAAGGACTGTGGCTTGGTACTTTCATCCGAAGCTGAAGGTAGAGGTTGCTACCCTTTGGACGGTCACGTCTTATGCAAGAGCTGTAACGCTAAAAGGGTACAAGCAATTTCGAACAAATTACCACTGAGCTTTAAGAAATATCCATATCGTTGTACATTCCAAACTGCATTTTGCTTCTCGATATTGGCTTCAGAAAACTTAACAACGATTCCCGAAGAGGACATTAGAATGTTGCCATTGTGAGTAGCAACTGTTCCTATTACGTTAATATTTTAAGCGCACACTAGTGTACATGAGTTCACTTAGTTATAGACAAGTTATACAGGGTTATTCAGAATAGTACTCTAAGAAAATACTTGAGTTGTTGTGTCTTTTTTTTTCATTTTATATAGACATAACTCAATTATTTGTTCAGCATTGTATTTCTCGTATATTGTTGGGTTTGTTCTTAGGAGAAATATAACTTTTTTTATTTATTATCAGTTAATTTTATTTGTTTTTTTAAGTTATTTGAATAGATAAAGAAAATTGATAGCATATTCAGGTGTTCTGTGTAACAATCTGTATAGATTGACTAAAATTTAAAAACTTTTTTCATTTAAAAACTTATTACTGATCTTTTTGATGGTGTAAGATTGACTACATGAATAACCCTGTAATTTTAATCATATTTATGCTCAGAAGAGTGTCGTTGTGTAAGAATGAAAATACGTGCCATTTAGTGAGGTAAATGAAATGTATAAATAGAAATACTTTATTCGTGTATAACATTTCTTTTCTTCTTACAACAAATCGTTTGAAAATAATTTTTTGCGTCTGTTTTCATTCATTTTTAATGTATCGTTCTTTCTTTATTTTTATTATGATTATGGCAACATTTACATTGATGGTTATTTGTTCATTTGGTTCTTTATTTTTGAGGCTCTATTGCCTTGGTATATTTGATGGGAAAATTTGTACGAAAGTGTTTTCAATGAGAATGTTCCTTCGAATTCTTGAAAAATTGCTCAACTTCAAAATTATTCTTTTCGACAATTTAAATAATTTTGAAAGCTCATTCCTACATAGTTTGTAATGTTGTTTCTTCATTTATTCGATAATATTTTTATAGTTGCGAGATAGATTCGCTTTTCAAACTTCTAGCTTTTATGTGCATTTAAGATTTCTATATTTATTGTATTTATTATGAATTTTGTATGACTCGATGAAATATAGTTTATCAGTTGAATAATTTTCTTGTATCGTTTCCTTCTTCTATGCTGTCTGTATACAGATGGTCCCAAAACCTCTACAGGAGCTGGCGCTGGGATGTACGGGGCAAGTACCAAGTGTGCACTGTCGCTAGGCTTCTGTATGAGCGTCTTTCAAGCGGAAACCTAGCTATTGAAATATGTCTAGATAACTCTAGAAAGAAACTATCAGAAGTGCGGTATAGCCATACACTCAGATAGTCAAGGCTGCTATTAAAGCACTGATCTCCTACGTCATCGATTCAAAGATGATCTGGGAGTGCTGGAACAACTCAATGAGGTAGACAAGAAAAATAAGGTCTTTATAACCTGGGTCCCGACCATTCGGGAATCAGAGAAACGAAGAGGCCAATACACTTGCCAAGGGGGCGCACGAATGTCACTCATTGGCCTAGAACCCTTCTGTGGAAAAGGTAAATGTACCTATAAGAAGGAGTTTCTGGAGAAGGAGAAAGCCGAGAGGGAAAAACTCTGGCGGAATCTTCCAGGATGAGATCATTCTACTTAGTTCCTTTGGAACTTTGAAACAGTAAGATCCAAAAGATATCTGGGTCTTGGTAAGAAACGATTACACCTCCTCACTGGCTTTCTTAGAGGACACTGTCGCCTCAGGAAGCACCTGTTGAGGATGGGAGTATCGGACACTGACGAGTGTAGGTTCTGTGGAGGGAGGAGATGACGAAACCCCCAATCACCTAATCATCTGGTACACAGATGGGTCCCTAAGGAACGAGGAACAGGCATAGGCATATACAGTCCCAAATACAGGGAATCGGAGCCTTTGGGAAAGCCAATAACAACGCTCCAAACTGAAATTCTGGCCATAGAAAGATGCGCCCAAGTCTGTCTGTCCAGACAGTACAAGGGAGCCAGAATTTGCATTGCCTCTGATAGTCAGATGGCACTGAGGCAGCTTATGGCGTTGATTGTAGATCAAGGACCATTTGGAGCTGCAAACAGTCCCTCAAAACACTGGCGAAGTACAACAAGCTAGTTTTAGCTTGGGTACCTGCCCACCAGAACATTGAGGGAAATGAAAGAGCTGATGCCCTTGCAAAAAGAGGAGCAAACACACCCTTCACCGGACCCGTGCCCTCCTGTTGGGTATCACCTACACTGATTAGGGCAGAGGTAGGCGTTTGGGAAAAAAGGGAGAAACACTCTTACTGGATAAACACATCCGGTCAAAGACAAGCAAAGAGACTAATCGAACCTTCCAAAGAGAAGGCTCAACAAGCTCTATCGTTGTCAAAAAACGAGTTAAGGCTGCTAATCGGCCTTCTCACAGGGCATTGTCCCGTGAGATATCACCTACACAAGATCGGTAAAGAAAACTCCGACAT
Organism: Propylea japonica; assembly: GCA_013421045.1. Classification (NCBI taxonomy): domain Eukaryota; kingdom Metazoa; phylum Arthropoda; class Insecta; order Coleoptera; family Coccinellidae; genus Propylea; species Propylea japonica. The sequence continues at coordinate 40,410 of JACDNR010000329.1, read as the reverse complement.
TTGTAGGTTATGTGAATCGGCCACTGAAACCACCGAGCACATACTATGCCAATGCACTGCGCTGGCGCAAACCAGACTTACTCTACTAGGTGGCGCGTTATTAACGCCAGCCGACATAAGAGCGAAGTCTCCTAAGGAAGTAACCAGCTTTGCTAAGGAGGTTAGATTCCTGGGAAAAACGTAGTTTTAGCATGGTAACGCACAAAAGACCTTATTGGTCGCAGTGCAGAAGGGTAATCAACGTGCCGATCGACCACTATCTAATCTAATCTAATCTACTCACTGAATGCTTTGGCATTGCGAGGCTAAGGAAAGAATGGCTTGGGCGAGAAACTTACAATTTACAATCTACCACCTAGGATACTTTAGTTATGTTTCGAAGAAGTAAAAAGTGATCAAGGGTTTCAAAAAAATATATTAAAACAATCTTATATAAAAAACATTCACTAAATCTCTATACAAACTAAACAGAAACAATCTAATCAGTTGAAATATACAGATGTGCCATCGACAAGAAATCTTCTCTCAGTCTTGTTACCAAATAATCTCTTTCCCGAAGCAAAAGGAATAATACCATAATATATGGAACCTCCTCGAGGAAAAAATAATACTTTTCGATAACTGGTTTTCGGTGAGATGCATTTTCTAACGAGAGATAGCTGTGAAATCAGATATTATCACAGGCTCTTTTTTCACAATCAGGTCAGTCAGGATAATAAAAAATTTCGTCAAGAAACTGAAGCGTTTCTGTAACTCTGCCGAGCTTTCTTCTATGGGCCTTTTGTGACGTGCAATTTCGGTAGGAGTGCCTTTTCCAGGTCTACCAGTTTCCTTTTCGTTGCTGACCTTGTGGTTAGTTGGTTTTTCAGCTTCATGTATGAGCTCAAACGGGCCATGCTGTACTCCTGTAAAAAAAAGACCACATTAATTCAAGGACACCCTGTATACACTGATCAACAATTGCTAGGGATCACTTATGAACTTCTCTTCATTTGTATTTTTTCAGTGAATATCTGTACTTATATGTTCTCTAAGGAAAAAGTAAGATGTTTTGAGTTGATTATATCAAAGTCTTCCTCACTTCATCGGCTCTTGTTCCCAAAATCGATTTCTGTAGGCTGTTACAGGTGGAGTGAAAAGCAATGTGGTATTTGTTATTAAATCTGTTTTTTTCTCTCGTTCAAAACATAAGGTGACAATAATTGAAGAAATGAGAACAACATCAGCTTATCAGTCATGCCGAGAAGACGTTTGGCTCCTGTGCAACTGGACCAATCATACGGTGGATACAGGAGGTTTGTCCCAGCGAGAAGTGTCCCGGCGGTTGAATTTTCGCAAAGTGTCGTGAGTCGGGCTTGGAATAGGTTCATCCAAAACGACTCATTAGCTTATTTCATGGGGGAGGTCGGCAGCGCAGTACAACAGCTGCCCAAGATCGTCTTTTGATCCTCAATGCTAGGAGAAATCCCACACTTACTTCGGCGTCGCGGCTCAATAGATCACTGAGAGTTGCAACAGGAGTTCTAACTTCGAACCAGACTGTAAGACGACGACTACATGTTTGTGGTTTGAGAGCACGTAGGAGGGTACAACATCCCCGTTTGAATAGGGAACACCGGGTTCATCGACGGCAATGGGCTGAGGAGCACCGCAATTGGACACTTGAAGATTGGGACCGATGTACGTATTCTTGCTTGGAGGGAAAGAGGTCGAAGGTATGCAGAACAGTTTATGGTACCCACAACAGCTTTTGGCGCAGGTTCTATATGTGCATGGGGAGGCATTTGTTTGAACCAACGCACAGAGTTAGTTGGTCTGCAGAACACCACCATGACCAGCCAGAGATATCACGATATGATTATCGAACCCATAATTGTTCCGTTTGCAGCTGCCGTGGGCGAGAATTTCATTTTAATTGACGATAATGCCCGTCCACACCGTAGTCGTCTGGTTAATGAAGCGCTAGAAACTCATGCTATTGATAGGATGGACTGGCCAGCTCGCTCTCCAGACATTAATTGCATACAACATGTCTGGTTTGAGATGTCTAGACAATTTTCAACCTTAGAACGACCGATCAGTAACCTGTAGGACCTTTTCTAACGCTTTATGGGATATTTGGACGAATTTGTCCCAAAATTTTATAAATCGTTTGATCGAAAGTATGCCTCGTAGGGTAAAATGCTTGAGACGAGCTTGTTTCATCATAAAATTTTTATGTTATTCAAACACAGAATTTTGAGTGTTCCCAATAAAGCTTTTTTTCTCTCCAACTTTCCATTTTTTCATTTTTTCTCAAGTGAACCATATTATCAACTGAAAATACTCTGATATCTGACTAAATTTATAATCTTGGAGCGAATATTTCAGAAATAAATTTAGAACAAGTAAGTGATCCCTAGCAATTGTTGAGCAGTGTATTTTTATGAACCTACCCAATATCCAAATGGTATCTGCGACGTCTCATCGTTCACAAAGCCCCATAGTGTCCATAAACAGATGCGAAACTAAGGTGAAGAGCTCAACTTCTTTGAGCAGCTTCTTAGGGTCCTCATCGATATTTCTCTCGGTTAAATATTCATTGATGAATCCCAGCCTTTGGCTTTCGGAGGGATAGTTTTCTCTTCGTCAATTGTGAAAAATGGGTATTCTTTGTGTGTGTACGTATACCCATTCCACGAAATGATTGGCTATGTCGAAGGCTCTGTAGTTGTACGAACAGTATTCGAAGTCTGCAAGAAGAAGATAAGATTAGAGAACAATAAAAACAACACAACATTATTTTAATTGAAAATAACTGTGAAAAAATTCTAGGAAATTATTTACTTAAGATTGCATGCTTTCGAAGAGCTAGCTGAGTCTTTCAACGATATTAAATATAAATAACATCAAAATTTTAGGATAAACGCGTATCTAGCCTATTTGAAGCCAAGATCTAAAGAGTTTTCCATTAATTCATTATAAAAATAGTGAAAATTTGGCAGAGACGGTTCGTAAAACTCGAACATTTTTGGGTCGTCTTGAATCACCTTTTCGGACCGCAATAAAGAATTTGGTGGAAAAATTCGAGCTGTTGGGACAAGTTAGTGATGTGGAGAATAAAACCCGTGCACGTCGCTCAAGAACGGCCGAGAATACTGCTGCTGTAGCCGAAGTGTTGAAGAAAACCCAGGTTGTCCATTCCTCGTCGTTCTTTGGAATTAGACTTTCCACAAACGACATTACAGCGTATTTTGCATAAAGATTTGGGTCTTAAGGCTTATAAAGTTCAGTTAACACATGAACTCAAGCCGGCCGATCATCAACAACGTCGTGTCTTTGCTGATTAGGTCGTTGAAATGCATGAAAATGTTTCGGAATTCCATCGAAAAATCATCCTGAGTGATGAGGCCTATTTTCACCTCGGTGGCTTCGTCAACAGACAAAATTCTCACATCTGGGGCTCGGAAAACCCAAGAGTTATTGTTGAAAAGCCTCTCTATCCTCAACGTGTGACTGTTTGGTGCGGTTTATGGTCTGGCGGAGTCATTGAACCTTACTTTTTCGAAAATGAGGCTGGAGCAACAGTTACGGTGAGTGGATTGCGCTATCGAGAGATGATTAATAATTTTTATGGCCGAAATTGGATAATATTGATCTGGACAAAGTTTACTTTCAACAAGACGCACTGCGTGCCACACAAGCAACGAAACCATTGATCTTTTACGGGAAAAGTTTCCGGACCGTGTTATCTCTCGAAAAGGTTATCACAATTGGCCACCGAGATCTTGTGATTTAACACCTTGCGACTTCTTCCTTTGGGGCCACGTGAAAGAGAAGGTCTACACCAATAGCCCAGCGTCCATTCAAGACCTCAAAGATGGAATTCGTGAGACTATCGAGGACATAGGGCGACATTGCGATTTGGTTATGGAAAATTTCATTAGAAGGATATGGTCCTGCAAGCGTGGTCGTGGTGGTCATTTGCCTGATGTTATTTTCCACTATTACGGCATAGCTTCTTTTTATTATGAAATAAACATCCGATCATTTATATTGATAAATGGCATTTTTCTTTTAATATCAAAATAACACCTCTTATTGGAAAACTCTTTACTAACAACCTCGATATTTCGAGTAGAACACCCTGTAGTTGAGTGAAATTAAACGATGGTGCAAGTCAAACAGTTTATTTACGATGTTGAATCAACTTAAATGAGAATTACTTAAGAGAATTTAAGCCGAAATACTGTCCAATAGTCCCAAAGTGAGTTTTCAGTGGATAGTTGCAAAATTTGAGATTCAAGACACTCACGAAAAGTGCAATAAGTTGTTCATACCTATGAGTACAAGTTGGGGGTCCTCAGGATCACAATCTTCACCCTGTTGCATCAATATATTTCCCTCTTGCATGTCGTTGTGGCAAAAAACCACCTCAGTCCCTTCCCTCTCTATCCTCGCCCTTAACCAGTCCAATTCTGCTCTTAGGTCCACATGGGGTAACTTGGTCTTGAACTTTTCCGCCTTTGTGGTATCATGCAAGTGGACAGCCATCTTTCCATGGTGTTCCACAGCCAACTGGGTTCTTTGTCTAGCGCGGCACCTAAAACCGTAAGTTAAAAGTTGAAGGTTTGAAGCACTCGTGTGACTTAAATGCTTTAGTTTTTTAATTGCCAGAAGACTACATGTTTTTTGTACACTCGATTTCTATTGTGATTGACTTTTGGAACGGGGTTGAATGTGATTTAAAATGTTCAGATGGTGACTTGATTTATTATTTTGGCCTTCTGTGTAAGTGAAGTAAATGGCGTTTTCGGAAACTTACTCAGGGTTACTAACTCGATCCATTGGGTCACGTGACGGATCTACTCGGATTACGGACCCGGGTTCTAAGTTTACGAACAAATCAGGTTTAGGATTTGAAGTGACAGTCGTATCAATAACATAAACAAATATTTTATGGATTTATTTTTTCAGTCCCAGTTTATTTTCGGATTGTCTCTAGCTTTGCTTGCATTTATTGGCTTTTGTAAAATATTTCTTATAATTTCTGGTGTGCCCTTCCATGTTTAATGTTATTTTTAGTACCCATGTTAAAGAAGTAGAGAATTTATTTTTTCAGTTCCAGTTTATTTACCTCCAGCTTTACTTGGATTTATTGGCTTCTGTGAAATCTTTCTTATAATTTCTGGTGTGCCCTCGCATGTTCAATGTTATCTTAGAGTACCTATGTTGAAGAAGTAAAGAAGGCTTTAGCTTTAACGCGAAGAATCTGCATACAAAGTTATGAAGAAGTTGTTTCACATTATTTTCTCGGCTCATGGAACCACACATTTACACTGAGCCAAATTCCCTTCTCTTTCATAATTTTTAGGAATAGAATATATGAAATTACTAAGAAAAGAGTAGAAGACTTATTCATGCCTTTTTCAAATACAAAATTAAACTGCAGTGCACATGCGGTGACTCTACGACCCTGCTCTTGTTAAGGTTACGATAGATCAACCTGAGTCAGTGATAGAGTTAATAGCTCCGTACTTTCCGAACACGGGTTGGATGTTCGGGTTAGGAAACGAACGCGAAGGTTAGGGATCGAGTTAACCCGAGTAAGTATCTGAAAACGTCTTAAGTTATCTAAGAGTAGTTTACCTATTTTGAATTTGGTTGATTATGTTAACTGATTTGAAGTGGATTTTAAGTTGGTCGTATCTTTTATATTATAGCGTTTTCCATTGCGTGTAGCAGTTTCGCACCAGTGTTACCAATGAAACACAAAATTTACACTTAGTTGATAAAAATTACTATAAAAAATTAATCTGAATAAATCTGAAAAAACTACAGTTTTGTCTAAAGGCTCGAAAACAAATACGACCATTGAGCTTCCAGAATAAATAAACTAGTTTAAAAGATAAAACTGCCTTAGAGACTATATCAAAATACCATCTGAAGATTTTGCTCAAAAATATATGCCACAATCTTTTTCGATTGTTTTTTTGATTCATTTTACTCGAAATATGAATAAAAACACTTAAGAATTATTAAAAAAAGGTGTAAAGTTCCATAAAAAATAATTCAGATAAATAATCGATAATGTTGACCTATAAAATTTAAAAAACAATTAAAAACTTAATCACACTTGTTTGTTTACAAAAAGGTATTCCAAATAAATTCTTATGGTTGTAGTAATGGCAAATTCCACTACTCGAAATGTTTACAACCTTCATATTGTTTATTTAATTGTGACACACATTTTCCTTGATTACGTTTTTGCATTTTGAAAATATGGCGATTCAAATGAACATGAAGGATGTGGGATAATGATAAAGATTAGAAAACAGGAACAAACTGTCTATAAAATGAAATTTTCGACATTTCAACGTTTGTTACGTTTAGAAAATACTGAAAACCTTGAATTTAAACTGATCAAATCAAAATGTCGAAATTTCGTTTTCTGCAAGCACTGATACTCTTACTCAACTTTTCTACACTTCGACTAATACTGTCGATACTTAGGGGGTATACAGGAGGCAAATGACATCGTCGTGAGACAAAAAACATGTGTCAGGACTTTCAAAAAAACTAAATATATCATATTTGAGATCCTACTGCAGTCAGAGGGTCCTCGAAAGACTCAATCGGCGCCATTTTGAAAGGCCCCCGTGGAGGACAAGCCTGTTCATTTTAGGAGACTTCACCTTGCTAGAACAGAACAAGAAACATACCCCATATGTGTGTGACAAAAAATGTGAAAGAAACGTGAAGTAGTTGGGTTATATTTTGGGATTTATATAATTATGCTGAATCATGCGATAGGCGAATTTTGGAAATCGCTTGGCACAGGAAAATCTACGATGGGGACGCCCTGTATAAATATTAATCTTAATACGACACATTATTGACTTCATGTCAAGATACATCAAGTTTTTCAAATGTAAACTAAGTCACTATTTGAATAAATATGCGGAATTGTTAAACTTAGACCAGTGAGTTTTATGTACATGCAAGTAAAAAGCAGGAAAATTCGAATGAAAATGCAATAATAAATTAACAACAGAAGCCTGTTTAGACAAATTCTTAGACGATAATTTTAAAATTATACAGGATGTCCCAAAACATGTGGGAAATCTCTCGGATTCAGATAGAACATAAAAAATAAGATGACAAGTTCCCATAATTTTTTTTCCTAGCGGCCCTCCCTACGAAGATACGACCTCCTAAATGACGCCACTGGAAATTCATTTTAGTGGAATAAATTTCAATTACTTCTTTCATTATTTTTTTTCGAAAACGGTTCATTTTATCGACACTGAACAAGAGTACCTTTTCTTTAGCTTAATGTTCAAGGTATCCAAATTTGTTTTTTTAGCACCTTATCATACAGGGTGTTAAAAATGTAAGCATTAAATGTACAACCCAGTCCGCCCGTGGTAAACTGAACAAACTAATTGAAAATTGAGTGCGGTGATTTAAGAGGTCCCTGATACTATTAATCATATGAAATTTAAATCAAATTATATCGAGTAATTTGAAACTTATTCCACTAAAATGGATTTCCAGTGGCGTAATTTAGGAGGTCGTATTTCGTAGGGAGGGCCGCTAGGAAAAAAAATTATGGGAGCTTGTCATCTTCATTTTTTATGTTCTATCTGAATCCGAGAGATTTCTCACATTTTCGGGACATCCTGTATAATGGGTAGATTATAAAATAGCCTTGGGTTTGACAGAGATCATATTAATTTATTATACAAGAAGAAATACTCAAATTTTCATTTAACAGAGTAGGTATATATAAATATTCTGAAAATTTCTTGATTTTGCGGAATTTGTTTTGTCAAAATTCTTATCAGAGATATTAATTGCAGAATACTCATAATGTTGGAATTTCCCCATCGTAGATATATCAAATCAATTCAAATTCTAATGATCGAAAATCCAGGTCATTAGTTATACATCGATTAATCTCGATTTTTTTCAGTAATCTTTCTTGAGTCCTGCAGTAAGAAATTAACACGATAACTGCAATCAATAATCTATGTAATAATAGCTGCAATTCCTGCGAAAGTACTAAATATAACTAATTAAAATTGAACACAAACTATTTTGCATAATAACGAGAAATTGTTATCACATATATCAACCTAGAAAAATCTCGGAAACTATAAAACAAATATGCGCATCATTTCTCTGAAACTGATATGAAATGAATTGTTTACTCTGTAGAATGTTTGGTTATTTTCCATCGCATTTAGATGAATCTATTCATCTCGGGAATTTTCCATAAGGTTTCTATTCTCTATTTCTTGGAATCGTTTCGTTCTTGTTTGTTTTTCTGTTCACCTCAATTCTAACTATTTATAACATGCTTACAGTACAAAAGTTACACGTGAAGAATTAATTCATCTTTCTATTGTACACTATCCAAACAGAAAAAAAATTTTATTTGATATGCATTTTCAAAAATATAAAAGAACAAAAGAATTTACGTGGCTATTTCTTTTCAAATTAATTTTTTTCAATGTCAATGGACTGCAAAGTCCGATGGATCGAATAAATATTCTAAAAGAATGTTGGTACCTATTGGAAAGATTTTTTCCTTTATTCGATTCTACTACTGAATTCTAAAGGGCTTGATCCCTAAACAAAAACATTCTTTTCTTTCACGTAGACCCTTTGAACACCTGAAAACTGGTTTGGGATCTTTTTTTACCTCTCTATCTCAAGTGTTTTTATGGGAACTTGAGAATTCAAATAATAATACAGGACAGAAATATTGTTGGAATGAATTCTTGATTCGTTTGATTTAGTAGATAATTTTAAGGCTTTTATTTTTTAAATATAACATTGTTCATTTTTCACTACTTTTTCAATAAATCTGACCAATGGTGGATTGAATATTGGCTTCCATGCTTCAAGTGTAAGTGTTTTGTAGAAATAAATGAATGACTCAATTAAGCTCAACTTAAATCGTCAACATATTTATTTTTCCATGTTAATTTCCACATATTGAATTTCTTGAACCTCATATCACATGCCAATAGACAATATTGCGTTCTCGCGAAATTCTGAAAATAGTTTTCAACTTGTTTATCTATCTGCATTTAATAACAAATAATTTGATTATATCCACGCTGCAAATTTGCAGTTGTGTACTGATTTGTACTTCATATGACCCCTAGACAATTAGTCGTTTTTATTTGATTAATTAATTTGCGTATCGAAGTGCTAAAATTTTCACTTGCTCACCAAATGATTCAAATGTGATAATGTAGGTATTTAGTTGCGTCTTACTTCATTCTGTTTATGTTTCATTTTATCATTATTATAAACGTCGAATCAATTCAATATTTCTATCGCTAATAGAATCATTAATTATTGCAATGTTCTACCTATCGAATTCTTTTTCTTGATTTACAAAATAGAATAATAGAACGATAATGAGAACAATTGAAATGATAGGTACTTCACAGTCCTAGTAATGATTTGAATGAGGGCCAAGTTATTTATTTTTCATGTGAATAATTTTATATATTATTTTATCATCTTCCTGCATTGATATGTTTTTATCAGCATATTATGAAAAATAATGATTTCATTTTCCGTATAGATACATGAATAATTAGATAATTAAGAATCATTACAACAAATTTCATGAAATCGAAATAATTTATCATTATTGATTATGAATTGCTGGATTTTTGGAAATTTATCAAATCGAATTCGTAGATCAAGAGTGAAAAGAATTTCTCTGAATTTTTTGTACATAAGATATTCACGAGATTCTCTGAAAGTGTTCGTATAATTATTGAGCAGCTTAATATAAAATTTCCGGTTGATCGGATCATTAGTTCTGAAAATATTCGAGAACTAAAAAAAAGTCTTTGATTTTCTATTCTGGAACATGCGCTCAAAACTGAAGAGATTGTTTCACCATTTCAAAGAAAACTATCAGTAAAAATTCCATTAAATAAGTTTCAAGTTATTTCTTTATAAGGCAATCAACTTGAATTATACGGAATTAAATCCAATTTTCTAATTCGTTCGGCTCTGAGAATTCCGTAAAGGAAAAATATGGGAATCTTAATTGGAATTTGCTAGCTTAATTGCTTTCAATTAAGTTTAATTGAACTTTTTCTTCACGTCTTACAGCAAATTAAGATTGCTCAATAAGTCTTTGTATATCGTCTATTTTTAGCAATGCAAATGCAGGATTAAAACACATGTACGAAGTATATTATTCATTTCAGGTTGTTAGGAAAATGATAAATTTGTGTATTTTTGGATAAAAAGCAGATAAATGTACCAATCTGAGATCTGGCGTTATCATATCATTCAGTACGGTTTTAAATTTTGTAACCAAAGTGTTAAGAGAGCCATAGGACATTCAATAGGAATATTGAAAGAAAAATCCTTATATTTTCACAACAAAATATCCGATTCGAGTGAAATTTATTTTGACGGTGGAGATTCTCATACTATGTTCATTCGAAATTTTGAGAGGATAGCATAATCAGAGCAATAGAATTAATTTTTTTCAAAATTATCCATTTTTTTTCGAATAATTCAGAATTTGCTCATTCGATCGAGCTGGAATTTTGTAGCATAAGGTTCTATACTAATTCAAAGCATTACGCAAAAATTTGTGGGGTCTGCGTTTATACAACTATAGAAAAGTCTATCGTAATATCGAAAAAAATTCAAATACAGTGGAACTTCCCTATAAAGAAAGCGCTAAATCCGCGAAAAAAATTCGTTATAAAGAAATTTCGTTATACAGAAGATTTGTTTCTATAGTCGGCAAAGTCGCGGTTGACTTCACTGATAAATTTAAGTTTATCATTCAAACTTAAGCACTTCCTTTTAGACATTTTCGCACAACTTTCACACTAGCGTAATGGTTAGATTGAAACAAACAGCCAGGGGTGTATTAAAACTGTTTCAGAAGGATCTCTCTGCCCGCCGCAATGATTCAGTTTAAGGTTGGTATTTATTGCATACGTCCGGAAAAATTTTGGAAAAACCCACCCTTATACCTTCTTACCAATACCCATTCAAAGAGTGATGTTCGTTGAATATTTCGTTATAGAAAGAATTTACTTCGTTTTAGAGGGTGTTTTTAACATGGAATTTGGATTCAAGGTGCAATGTCTTGTAAGAAATTCGTTATACAGACGTTCGTTATAGGAAAGTTCCACTGTATTCATACGAAAAAACTTTCGATTTAAATGAAATGGAGTTTTATGATGTAAATTATGCAAATTTTCAAAAGTATTGTGAAACCATAACAATAGAATTTTGATATTTTCATTTTTCGATTTTTCAAATTTTAATTTTTGAATAATTTCAAGAATATAATTCCGATCATGCTGAGATTTTGCACTCATATATTGAGTATCAATCTCAAATCCTATACAAAATTTTGAGGTGATTGCCTTATTGCTCCACAAACAACAAGCGCTCAAAAGCACCTGCAGAGGGATTTACTTAGATTTATTCAAATATGGTAATATTAGCTCAGGAAAATCGCTATAAACATAGAGAAAACCAATTTCCCTGATTCATTTCGTGTAGTTTTTTAATTTTGAAATTCCAAATCTCAAACCAAGCAATGAAATGGCCTCTACAAGCAACTGAAAAAACTCAAGACTTCTTAAACTCTCAAGACAAAAACCAATCGCATGATTCAAGCATAGCAAATATGGTCGATGATGGGTTTTTAATAAATAAAAAATATTTTACCTCATTCCTGAAAGGAAAAACTCAACTAATAAAAAATCGGGGAAAAATTAAAAGACCACGAGTAACTTATCTCACCTCCATGGAGTGTATCTTCGCCATCTTCTGCGCAATCATGTTTGACAACTTCTGGTCCGCTAATTCCCTATTTTTGAGGGGCCTCGCGTTTATGTACTGCTCTATCCTGCCCCCAGGGAAGATCCCGTGCAACTTGGGCCCCAGACCTCTCTCGGACAGCAGGGTGAAGATGACGGACTCTGTGATGATGGCTTCCAGGGCGCCTTCTCCATGGGTCTGCCCGTAGACCCGGAGGAGGACTTCTTTTGGCTCGTCCTGGATTTTTTCTTGGAGGTTTTCTGGTAAGGAGATGTGGTAAAGAAGGTTGGACAGACCGCCGCTGAAGAGGAGGTTGGAGGTTAGTGATAATCTAGCCGAAAATGGGGATATTCGCGTTTTTGTTCTTGTTGAACAGATTCGCCATCATGAGCATTTTTAGTGCGTTAAAATGTTACAGCGTTAAGAGTGGTGTGTTAAAATAAATAAAGGGCGTTTCAAATAAAATATACAGAGTGTCCCGGAAAATGGGGAAATCTCTCGGATTCAGACAGAACATAAAAAAATAAGATGACAAGTTTCCATAATTTTTTTTCCTAGCGGCCCTCCCTACGAAGATACGACCTCCTAAATGACGCCACTGGAAATCCATTTTTGTGGAACAAATTTCACTTACTTCTTTCATTATTTTTTTTTGAAAACGGTTCATTTTATCGACACTGAACAAAAGTACCTTTTCTTTTGTTTATTGTTCAAGGTATCCAAATTTGTTTTTTAGCGCCTTATCATACAGGGTGTTAAAATGTAAACATTTAAATGTACAACCCAGTCCGCCTCTGGTAAACTGAACAAGCTAATTGAAAATTTGAGTGCGGTGATTTATGAGGTCCTTATACTATTAATCATATCAAATTTTCATCAAATTATATCGAGTAGTTTGAAACTTATTCCACTAAAATGGATTTCCAGTGGCGTCATTTAGGAGGTTGTATCTTCGTGGGGAGGGCCGCTAGGAAAAAAAAATGGGAACTTGTCATCTTCATTTTTTATGTTCTATCTGAAACCGAGAGATTTCCCACGTTTTCCGGGACACCCTGTAGATGACACACTAAATTCGTCTGGCTGTTTCAACATTTAAGGAGTGTACAACAACGCGTTCAAATTGTTGAATTATTTTATGAAAATCGGCGTCTGAAAGAAGCGTTTTCAGAAAATCACGTGAATCTTATATGGTTTACATAATCGTCCATCTGAAAGCACTATTGGTCGAATTATTGAAAAATTTCAAGGAACCGGTTCGGTGGAAGATCAAAAAAGTGAAAAATACAGTCGTAGCGGTCGTTCACAAGAAAATATTGATTTGGTTCGTGAAAGTGTTGCTGAAGACCCTGAAATGTCCATTAGACGACGTTCACAACAAGTTGGACTTAGTAGGTTCGCAACATGACGCCATGTTGCATTTTACACAAGGATTCAGCTTTAAAGGCATATATAATTCGAATAACACAGAAACTAAAGCTATTATATCAATTAACACGTCGTGTTATCTGTCAATTTCATTATAATGGTGTCAATTGGCCTCCAAGATCATGTGATTTGACACCGTTGGATTATTTTCTTTGGGGTTATGTGAAAAGCCAGGTCTATAAGATTAAGCCACAATCGATTTCTGAACTAAAGATGAATTTTTCCGTGTCATTAGTGAAATAAAGCCTCAATTATGTCAAAATGGCGTCGGAAATTTAAACAAAAGAGTGGGCCATTTGGTTGATATTATTTTCCGTGAATAAATGTCACTTCAATTATCAATAAAACTTTTTTTTAATGAATGCGAATTATGTCTTTATTTATTAAACGCGCAATGTGAAACACCCTTTATGCAGACCAAAGCTTCGAGATTAATCATTTTCGGTCTTTTAACGATAATAAATAAATCTTTATTGGTGTAACTACACTAAATTTTGCGAAGACCTTCAATATTTGCGCTAATGCAATATTCCTATCAGAAAAATTCTGCATGAACTCTTCGAATTGTAATCCGCGAAACAACCTATATATTTTCCTAACAGTCTAATCAATGATGCAGATCGAACTAAAAATAGGTAGCTGGGTATACATGACGTCATTATAAGACTACAAAAATAGCACAAAATTTAGGTTAACCAATTAGATCGACATCTCTGGCAAGTAAACAAACAAATCGCGTAAAAAAATCAATTAACTAACGTTTAATTTCATCAGGAATTCGAAGGTCAGCTCCGGCCTTCTCACTCTCCCGATTTACACCCCATTGAATTTTTTAAAAAATTCCAAAAATCGAGGAAAATGTTTATGTTTTTAATTTCTCACCTTATATGTTTGAAGCCTATATTGTTGGCACCTACAGCTTTCCAAGCGCCGTTCAAATAGTCCTTGCAAATCCTTGCGGCAAGCTCCCTCATTTCTGCGGTGTCCCCACACATCTGCGTATTCAAAAAACCATGAAAATATTTCAATTCGTACGTTTTTACCCTAGGTTTAGGCATCCAACTCAACCAGGGACTTTGCAACTTTTCAAATTAAATTGGTTGGCCTTCTAGTTTCAGTTTTTAGACAGTTATTAAATAGGAATAGTTATTTTGATTAATTTTTGTTAGTGTTGGGTAGCATTTAGTAAGATTTTGTTATAGCACACTTATAAAATGAATTCTTTACCATCGGTTTAAAAATTTTGTTTTTATTTGCGGTTTTATCTAAAAATTTCGATAGAAATCGCAGGTTTCTGAGCATTAGTCGTGCTGATATCAAGGAAAACGTAGAACTGAGTTTATAGATCAATATTGCTACGCAGACGTAGAACATATGTACTTCCTCTCCTTATTTTTTAAAATTTATTGATACAATCAGTTTGTCTACTTATCAGATTCGTTTAGTACCATCCTGATAAGAAATTACAGCGTTGACGTCTATTTTACGTCATAATAGATAGATTAAATTTGCACTTGAATCATTAAATATTAATAGGTGACTAATACAATGTGATGACATGGAAATTTATGCTACTATGATTGTCAACACATACTAATATTAATTTATATGGGACCCCCATGGCATTATTTATCTAGAAGGGCGTGGCTCTAATGAAAAATATTAATTTCAAGTCATTTGTTCGCGCTTTTTTGAAATGAATATGAATATAGAAAAATAATTTCAGATTCGCCAATTTGTTCAAGGAAAACCTGTAAAAACTTTCGAATAAAAAATAATATTCATCATTTAAAAACTGCTGTCTCAAGTTATTATAATCAATTAATTTTTTTCATTCAAATATTTATAACACAAAATATTTCACATAAAAAATAACAGATAATTTAACAAAAACATGCCAAAAATTAGGACTTGCAAAATAAATCTAGGCCAGCTATGTTGAGTTCAGTGCTCCCCATTTTGCAATTATTTTATTTATTATTTTTTTCTGGAAGTAAAATTGTAAATAGAAAACATATTGAATAAATTTAAATCATATAAATTACAGAGTAGAATGATTGTGTCAAGAATGGTGTTTTTTTTCTAGGACATTGAGTAAGAATAATGAATGGAAAGTTCTAGAATATAATTGCATGGGGGGACAATAAACAAGCGCTCAAAAAAGAGAAATAAAACGCAAAATTTCCCTCAGGATAAAACATTAGATTCCTAAGTAATATATAGTAAAAATAGTAATAAAACTGCATTTATTGACCGATAAAACTGACATAAAAAATTATAGCTCACCTTGGTATTGTTCATAACACAAGCCATTGTACTTTTTCGGAAATAAAAAATCACTTTTCAAAAATAAATTATAATTCGTATAAAAATAAAATTATAAATGCACGTAAAAGGCCTAAAATTTCACAAACTTAATATAAAGAGATCAACTTCGGTCCTTGTATAGTGTAGACGTGGCTGAAAAATATCTCGAATGCAGCAGGAAAATTTTTTCTTGTAAAAAAATTTATCAAGTCACTTTGGAGCAGGTACGAATGACTAACTCCGAACAGAGAATTCCTGATACTAATGTGTGGTCAGGTCCGAAAGAATATGGCTAGTAGTAGTAAACCGGATTCAAAATTACCTCATGGTGGGAGGTAGAATACAAAAGATAAGTCACTATGCTGACTTGCCACAATTATCGATTTTTCTTAGTAGGGAACGATAAAATAGGTTGCTTAGTTATAAGACAGGAGGTATTATAATAGGGAAATAAAATGAGTTCAATAGCCCTTTTAGTATGTTGAAAAATAGGTTTCTTATGTAACAGCAACAAGAAGAGTGTTAAATATACAGGGTGTCCAGGAAAATGTGGGAAATCTCTCGGATTCAGATAGAACATAAAAAATGAAGATGGCAATTTCCATATTTTTTTTTCCTAGGGGCCCTCCCTACGAAGATACGACCTCCTAAATGACGCCACTGGAAATTCATTTTAGTGGAATAAGTTTCAAACTACTCCATATAATTTGATGAAAATTGGATATGATTAATAGTATTAAGGACCTCTTAAATCACCGTACTCAAATTTCAATTAGCTTGTTCAGTTTACCAGGGGCGGACTGGGTTGTACATTTTAATGCTTACATTTTTAACACCCTGTATGATAAGGTGCTAAAAAAAACAAATTTGGATACCTTGAACATCAAGCTAAAGAAAAGGTACTCTTGTTCAGTGTCGATAAAATAAACCGTTTTCGAAAAAAAATAATGAAAGAAGTAAGTAATAGAAATTTATTCCACTAAAATGAATTTCCAGTGGCGTCATTTAGGAGGTCGTATCTTCGTAGGGAGGGCCGCTAGGAAAAAATTATGGGAACTTGTCTTCTTATTTTTTTATGTTCTATTTGAATCCCAGAGATTTCCCAAATTTTCGATTCAATTGAGGTAACACAGCAAATGAATATTATTCGAAATTAACTTATATAAAGATAAAATAACTGATACATAAGTATTACAATCTTTTATAATTAAAAAACTAATACGGGAGCAATATAAACAAAATCATCAAATAATAACAAACAAATCCAATCAATCACAAGCATTAATTAACCTAGCTCGCCTTATGAAAAACCGCTATAATAAATGATTTTATTAGGTAATAAAAATTCGAAATCGTAGTTTTAAATTTATTGCTCTGCATTCATTTCTGAAATTTCAGAATCATTAGATGTATATATCAGTTATTTTTCATTTATATTCATCTTCATTTTCATGTTCATATATAATTCATAATTATTTTATCTGTATACTTTTATGTTATTTATTTTGTCTTCAATTACTGTTGGTGTTACTTCACCTAAATTGACTTCTCGATTTTCTTCGTAATCTGAAGAAAAGAAAAGAATTCCTCAGGGAATTTCTAAATACCTGTGCGGTTATTCATTTTAATTTCGGCAGATTTTGGGGGCTTTCTCTTCCTAATATTATCACCCTAATTAGATGTACATACTATTCCTAACAATATACATACTTCGAAGGTCAAGTACTTGATTCAATCTGAGATTCCCCAATTTTTTCAATTCACAAGATATTATCTTGTATGAGTAACCATACAACTAATCAAATTTTTTGAGTATTTACATTTATGACGTAGGTGATATTGATATCAAATCAAGACCTTTTAGCGGATTTTTGCACGCTTATTCCTATAGAAACAGCGTGTTATTATAATGATTGATAAATTAAAACATATTCGGTTCGACTGTCTGTGAAAAATTAATTATTAAAGAAAATAAAATAGACAAAATCGATCCAAAGGTTTTCAAGTTTTCTCTCATTGAATTTTTTTACGAATATTTTATAATGTACCCATTATACGTCTATTGGCTCGGCCGAATGATACCCATTAATCACTAGTGAATACGAAATCATTATTCACTGCTGTCAGATGCCTCATGGATTCAACTATATTATATTGTTAATACTGGTATTTCTACAGTGTTTTAAGGATCAAATCTACTTTAAGAATAATCAACTTTTATTACAAAACATACAAAGACTTCAGTTTTTCCATACTAGTAATAGAAGGGACATATTATGGCCGCCAAATGTTAAAAACTACATTACACTCGCGTGTAAGAACTTTCATTCACTCAGTACTTCTGTAGTTTGAATAAGAAAATTGAATTTTTCGGTTTGTTTTGGTTTTACCCGCTTGTACCTATGGATTCAAAATACGGAAAATATTTTGTTAGGATGACAATAGGGCTTAAGAATCAGTGATGCGTGTAATGATGTCTATCAAATCGCGTCATTTCGCGACGTTGTCAGACTTCGTTCCTGACCCATCCTTATTTCATTGACAAGTTTTTTAGGTACGTGATTCTTTTTAGACTTTGGAACTTACAACCGGAGCATTTCGTAATGCTATCAATGGATTATTTATATATTTCGCTGACTGGAGCCTTACTATCGCAACTGTTGTCTTAATCGGCAAAGAGGTATCCTCAATTTCTTTATTTATACAGGCTGTGAGAATAATAAGATCGAAATTCCAGAATTTCAAGCTGTGAGAAACCATTGTAATATTTTGATGGGTAGAATTTATGCCTTAGTCTTTAATAAATTACACACCCAACTTTCATTACTGATCGTTTGAATTCGCTAGCTTTTTTCGGTGATTTCAATAGTTTTTTTTTCTGAAAAACCTTAGCACAAAACGAAAAACAGTTGATCGCTATTTGATTCTATCTATCATTATTTTCTTCTGGAAATCACCGAAATTCCTATTCAATAATCGCAGTTTCGGTAATTGAATAATGAACTTTTAAGTCCGTCCATCTAGCGGATTACAGCTGAACTCGCAGTTTCAATGTTAAAAAAAACACTGTCCATCTAGCGGCATACAGTTGAACTGTCAACCCGAAATGTTCAGATTAACCACTGTCCATCTATCGGCGTGTAGACGAACTAGTGAAGTTCCTTCACTGAAGACATAAATGTTTCGATGGTTTGTTAATAGATGACCCTATAGCTCAATACCACTACGAAATGGTGTATGATTAGTTGCCTATTGCTCAGTTGCAGGAACGTCCATTAAAATTTAAAGGTCCATTAAACTCTTAATCCTCCATTATTATAAGGAACTAACGGAGGATTAAGGGTTTAATGGACCTTTAAATTTTAATGGACGTTCCTGCAACTGAGCATTAATCTCATTTTGAATATTTTTAAAATTTGATTCACTGGAGTATTTCGAGATCAGAGTATTTGATTTGAAATAATAGGGATTAAGTTAAATTTTTAGAAAATAGATCACGCAAAAGCCGCATACTGAAGGTATATTTCTTTATAGATTCGTCTTCCGAATGGAATCACAAATCCTTTCACTGGTTCGAAATGCGATAGGAAGCATAACAGCGGTTTAATTGAACCTATTTGATGCGGGATAATGTGGGGAAAATCTCATAATGAAGCCCTAATACATTTTTGCCAGCAAAAAGTCCCAGATTGTATTCCAAAAGGAGCCATCGAAAGAAGCCTTATTTGCACACTTCTGTGATACGCAAGTGTCATTATCATCTGTCAATTAAAAAGCTTATTCCGTTCTATCTTCAAGAAAACCAATTAAAAAATTGATAATATCAAGAAATAATCTTAACCCTCTGTTTTCGTGCTAATAAACAACTACGGGAAGTATTTATCGTCCATTCCTATGCATTAGGAGGTCAGTATTCATTTTGAAATAGGAACGATTTGTTGTTAAATGTCGAAGTGTGGGTGTACATAATACAAGTGTTAAGATAAGTAATAGGTTATTTTGGATGTGGAATCTAGAAATTGTAAAGAGACATGGGAAAGTTCTAGTTTTTCATCGCAGCATTCGAATAGGATCGTTTACAACACAGTAATGTATGTCTATGTCAGCTTTTGTATGTGAAGACATTAACTTCTTTCATTCAAGTGTTACATCCTACATGAATTTTAATTATAATGCATTCAAATTGATACATTGCAGATGTATTTGTATCTTCTACGCTAGAATTTGTTTGTACATGTATTAATAATGAAATAAATTGAAATATTCATGCTGACAACACCTTTCTATTTTTTCTACATTCGACTCTGAATGGAAGAAATGTTCAGAGAACTACTTCATCAATAATTATTGGTTCGAATTCAATGAAAGTGCATAATTCACTTTGTAAAGAAATGAATTCTCTCAATGTTTGTTGCATTATGAATATGATAATTGAGTAACATCATTTATAGTCATGTTTACTGCATACATTGTCTTCATATAGCATGTTTGATGATTTATTCATCATCTTTTTATTTGCCTTGAAATTTGCAGCAGCTTTTGGTGTTCTCTTTCCATCTTGCATTGTTTTAATCAGTCTGAAGATTCGTAATTTTAGGCTTTGAATACATATTGAATAATTATATCTGACACTTGGTATACTCATTCATAAATTCTCATTTTGAATGTATACCTGAAGAATTTCAATTTTAAAGTTTGATTTCTAACTGAATATCGGGAAAAAATTGAATATAACATTATTATTGATATGTATAGAACATAAAAGCCTTGACATGTTGTGTTTTGTGCTCTATGTGTTTTAACAATAATTTGGTTTGTCCATTTCGTTTTTCATTGTTTTTTGATACTTTTTAAATAGTGCAGAGTTTTATTTATCTATCTATATTTTCCAGATTCAAGCAATCTTCAGATAGCATCCTAACACACAAGATGTAACCTACTCTGAACACCTCCAATCTTTTCCATACGTAAAACACAAGACTGAATTATAGATAAACAAAGAATGATATTTTCATGAAGTAAAGAGAAATAAGTAAGCCAATAAGGAACATCAGAATGGCCCAACAAGGTGATAAAAAGAAATTTACTGTAGGGAGTGGCCTTTCAAAAATTGTCCCACTGTTTAGACCAGCGCCCTATTTCTAACATGTGGGGCCCTTTTACTCGGCAGTGCAGGTTGTGGTAAGACAACGTTTTGCTCGGAACTATGCTGGCCAAGTCAAGGTTTGTCGGGAAGACAAACAGAGGGCGTTTAAACCGAAGACTTCTATGCTACCATTTTCTTCAAGGCCACAACGAGAAAAGTCTGTCTCTGAGCGAATTTGTACGATCTCTAGTTACTCAAATATTGAATCATTCGACTGAAAGCCATAAGGAACGATCACTTCGGAAGAAGATCTCAAACGAAGCAAACTCATCAACTAGTGCGAAAGATAGTGCCGGAGCTGCGAGTAACATTTTATACGACCACGCCGAAGAAAGTTTGTACAGTAATGTGTTTCCGGAAACCGTGTTGTCTCCAAGTGTCGAAAGCAAGAAGTTTGTGCCTAGTACCCCGAATCTACCCCCAAATCCTCGTACCGTCATTGCAGATGCTTATTTGGAGAAGTTGAAGTCGGATAACGAAATTCAGATAGCCTTGAGGGCTAAGAATATCGAGATGAATCCCGACGATTGTCTCAAGAGAGCCTTGTTGTTTCCTTTACTCGAAATAGAGCCCCCTAAGACTTCTCTCTTCATTATAATCGATTCAATAGACGAACACTCCTTCAACTACTCGAATTCTACGCTGACGAGATGTAAACCAAGGGAAAGAACATCACAGAGTAAAACTATCGCTGAGTTATTGGCTAATCATCACCATCTCTTTCCGCAGTGGTTGCTGTTGGTTTGTACCGCTAGGAAACAGTCTAAAAGCATTGCTAAGATGTTTACAGGTTAGTTACAAAGTTTATTTTATGTTAGAATAAGTTTTGACAGTTCTGTGATTAGATAAGATGTTTGTTCGCGTCGCAGTTCGGAACTATTCGGAACTGTACTTTTTTGTTCCCACCATAGAAATATATACATAATAATAATAATTATGTATATATTTCTATGGAGGGAACAAAAAAGTACAGTTCCGAATAGTTCCGAACTGCGACGCGAACAAACCTATTGATTTGGTTAATGTCAACGACAACATTCATGCTAAATGTCATAGGAGAGTATCATAAAGTTTCTTTCTTATATGATTTTAACATAAATTGATTTGGTTAGACTAAACAACATCACAAATGCTATAAAAATCATTGGATATTTTATTATCATAGAGAGTTTCTGTCTTATATGATGTTAAGAGAAAATGATTTGGTTAATGTCATCAACATCATCGATGCAATAAATGTCATAGGATATTATCACAGAGAGTTTCTCTCTTGTATGATGCTTAACAGAAATTGATTTGGTAATGTCAATAAAACAATCAATACTATAAATATCAGGATATTATCATAGCGAGTTTTTGTCTTGTATGACGTTTAACAGAATTTGATTTGTTAATGTCATCAACATCATGGGCGCTATAAATTTCATAGGATATTATCACAAATAGTTTCTGTCTTGTATGATGCTTAACAGAAATTGATTTGGTTAATGTCAATAACACAATCAATGCTATAAATATCAGGATATTATCACAGAGAGATATGATGTTCAAAAGAATTTGATTTGGTTAATGTCAATGACACAATCAATGCTATAAATGTCATAGGATACAATCACAGAGAGTTTCTGCCTTATATGATGTTTAACAGAAATTGATTTGGTTAATGCCAAGGACATTAACATCATAGAATGTTGTCATAGAAAATTTAGATGTGCTTTTTGATACCTTCTCTTCAATTTTATTGTAATGATGAATTTTTCAGGTTTTAGAAAATTGAGCTTGGACGATCTGAGAAAGAGCCAAGTAGTGAGAGATGTACAGCAATATATTTTATCTAGGTTAGATCAAGAACAAAATCTGAGACAGCACATTAGCAGAGACACTGCAGAAATGTTGAATCAGTTGCATATAAAAAGTAATGGCTGCTTTTTGTATTTAGAGAAGGTGATTACCAATTTCTAAAAAAATTATCTAATCACATTCAGTTGATTTCATTCTTATTCTTTTTGAAATACTGTCGATTATTTCAGGTGCTAGATGGTGTTTCCGACAAGTTCATAATCTTGAGAGAGGTTAGGGAGATTCCAGGCACTTTGAACGGTTTATATCTCTGGTTATCTCAAAGATTATTCAACAGAAAACAATTCGCCAAAGTTCAACCCTTACTCAACGTAATACTAGCAGCAAAATGTTCTTAACCGAATCGTTGCTCCACGACATCATCAAAGTGTACAATCCGAAAATAACCACCGAAGATTTCAAGAAACGATTCGACCTCCTCCGAAGAGTTCTGGTTGTCTCAAAGACCGGAAACATAAGTTTGTTCCATCATTCGTTCGCAGAATGGCTGTTGGACATCAAGCATTGCACACAAAAATATCTCTGTAACATTTTCCACGGACATTGTATCCTTGCCATGTATTACACACTACACGCCAAATATTTGAACAACCAAGAAATATACGATTACGCCTTCCATCTGACGAGAATGGAGCAGTATTTGTCCGAGCAGAACACTCAAAAGACGCAGAGCCTATCGTACAAACTTACGCACGAAAAAAGCAACAAGCATTCGTCGAATACTCACTCCACCGAAAAGACTGAACATTACCCGGATCTGAAGATGTCTCCTCAGGAGTTGGCAAAGCTGCCGATCAAAGAGACCAGTTTGAATTCTACCCCGTTGGACGGAAACCCTCCGAAGTTGGGGGAGTGCGAGTTTAACTTAGATCTGGAACTGAAGAAGTTGGATAATTTCGAGAATTTGAATCTTAAGTCGCCCAACGTTGAGAAAGATATTTACGCTGAAGTTAATAAGGTGAAAAAAGAGGCCAAGGGTTTTCTTCAGCAGAATAGCGACTTGCCTACGGTTCTGCCGCAGAATTTTGAGAGTAATGTTGCCAATGAAGTCAGCACTTCTAAATCTAGTTCGCAGGTGAGTAATATCCTTTTAATGAAGTTTATGAGCTGAATTTGTCGAAAAGACGTACAAGAATTACTTGAGAATGCGTCGGAGTGCACCAATCAGAACACACTATCCCCTTATTCTCTCTCTTCTCTTCATCAGTTTTACTACGGTTTCAATTAGAAGTAAAAAGGTTATCAATGTATCGAAATAAATTTTATTTGTCGCAGAATGAGTTAGTTTTCTACATTTTATTACACAATTAAAGGTTTTCCAATAAGAGGTGTTATTTGAATAGCCCGCTATTTCGGTAGATGTCACGTTTGAATCTGTCATTTTTCGACATTTGACAAGTAGAACTACGCCATTAATAAAAAGGGAACGATACACGCTTCAAGAACGCATTGAAATTATTAAAATTCACTATAAAAACTGGTGAAAATTGGCAGGGGTTCGTAAAACTCGTAAAATTCGAGCTGTTGGGACAAGTTAGTGATGTGAAGAATAAACCCGTGCACGTCGCTCAAGAACAACCGAGAATATTGCTGCTGTAGCGGAAAGTGTTGGAGATGATAATGATTTTTTATGGTCTAAATTGGATAGTATTGATCTGGACAACGTTTACTTTCAACAAGACGGCGCTACGTGCCACACAAGCAACGAAACTATTGATTTTTTGCGGAAAAGTTCCGGACCGTGTTATCTGTCGAAGAGGTGATCACGATTGGCCACCGAGATCTTGTGATTCAACACCTTGCGACATCTTCCTTTGGGGCCACGTTAAAGAGAAGGTCTACGCCAATAGCCCAGCGTCGATTCAAGACCTTAAAGATGGAATTCGTGAGGCTATCGAGGACACAGGGCAGCCACTTTGCGATTTGGTTATGGCAAATTTCATTAAAAGGATATGGTCCTGTAAGCGTGGTCGTGGTGGTCATTTGCCTGATGTTATTTTTTACTATTAACGGCATAGCTTCTTCTTTCTATGAAATAAACATCCAATCATTTAGAATGAATAATGACATTCTTCTTTGAGTAAGTATCAAAATAACACCTCTTATTGGAAAACCTTTACATAAAGTTACATAAAAGAAATATATAATAAGAATTGGCTAAGCACATTCTAGCCTAACTTTTCTACCACTTCACAATCATCTCTACCCCAAACCACAGAATATAAATGGACCTTGACATCAAAGACTAGCGACCTCTGTTGGCAGAATTCTACACTAATCTGACATATGTTTACAACACATCTAGTGTTCGGAATCATTATGATACCACACCAAGCTTAAGTTTTTGGCTTATGTAAAACCACTTAAACTATTGTTATTTGTAGGAGGATCCGAAAACTTTAGATATTCACACTCTAATCCAGCTCTGGTTGATCCTCAGTGGTTGCAATGTCGAAGAATGTCTTCTAGAAGGTAACGAAATGGCAGGCGTGAATTTTGGAGCTTTCTTACCTACAGATCAGAAAGTGTTAAAGCTTCTTTTAGAAGCGGGAGCCGTTGAACAAACAGATGTCGAAGGTTGTGACTATCAAAGCCAGGTGAGTTGCAGAGAAATCGTTTGAATTGGCATTTTCAGAAAGTATTCTTTTGGTAAATAGTTGAATTTTGAGATCCAACAGATATCGATCAGATTTTGGTGTCATTGTATTCATCTAGCCTTCTGTCTTAATTTAGAAAATATGGGTTCCGAACGTTCTAAAAATGGTCCATCTTCACGTCACTTTTCCACTATAAAACACAGAATTGTTGCTCCAATTTGATCTATAAATAACTTTGAACATTCACATAACTATTCGATTAGTTTCATTTCAGGTTCATTCAATAATTGATACAAAAATATCGAAATTCTAGAGGGACCACATAATCAGAAGTTCGAGGGAAAGTGTTCTGTTCTTCATGGTAAGTTTGGCACCACTGCTCCGTTCTTCGGCGAGTGATATATCAAAAGATGGCGAGAATTACGGGAAGGCATCGTATCACATTCGCGCAAAAAAAACTGCGGCAGTGCCAAACCTATAATACCATGAAGAACGACGAGCTTTCCCTCGAATTTGTGGATATGTGGTACCTTAAAATTTCGATGTTTTGCTATATTTATTAAATACTAGCAGACCCAACAGAAGTTGTTCTGCATACATAAAAATTAATTCAATTTGATCCAGCTGTTTAGTTGCAGAGTAGATGAATAACTTAAATAACGACTACAGCGCCATCTGTTGATCTGATTTGTGATCATAAACATACGGGCATCAGGCAATCCAAAATACATTCATACATCCCTCACACTTCGGTACCTTCTCCTACCCGCCTAGTGCCTACCTCGGAGACGCATTTTGGTGCGATTTCATCTTCAACCTGCATATCTTTTGATGTATTCATCATAATTGAATGATGTAAAAGGCAATTTCGTTCTAAATTAAATACTGGGGATGAACGACGTATTTGATTGGATAAGAATCAATAGCGTATTCATAAAAAATACTCCCAAAAAATGCATAATTTTGAGAAACATCCGGATACCTTTAAAAGGTGATACCTAGTAAACGTTGAAAGATAGATATATGCTATCGCGGACTTTTTTGTAGAACTATTAAAGAGGTACATTTCCGTCATACATTGTTCCATGTACGTCTTACGGTTTTGCAGCGTACCTGAAAATAGCTGATTTTGGTACTCATATTTATTATCATTGAAGTTATAGTAGGTTTCCTTAATTTTCTCGGGTTGAAAAGTATAGCCTATGTTACTCAGGGATAGTGTAGCATTCTAAGGGTGAAAGAATTATTGAAATCGGTTTAGTAGCTTATGAGTTAACTTGTATCAAACACACAAACCCACAAACATACAGATCTTCTCTCTTTATAATATTAGTATAGATACCTAAAATGAATATAATCAAATCGTTGTGTAAATGTTAAAAGGCAGCAATTCTGTATCTTTAAAGTAGAAAAATTGACGTGAAGATGGAACTTTTGGGGCCCATACTGACCCCCACCTGTGGGTTCCACTAGTGTTATTCAGGAGGCCCAAAATGAATACAATGATACCAAAATCTGATCGATCGATATTCACGAAAGTGTCTATTGAAATTTGTCCCAGTTCTTAGTTGTTTCCTCTAGAAATAAACAATTCTTCATTTTGTCCCTCCAGATATCTTTGGCTTCCACATCTTCTGAAGTAAGTCCCGATCCCTTGTTCAATCTTCATGAAATGCATGGTCAAGCGGCACTACACGTAGCAGCTAGATTAGGCCAAAACGAAGTAGTAGTAGTAGTAAAACATAAAACGTTGCACTTTGTCGCCAAAAACTATATTCGTTTTCTTTTCGAAGGTGCTACTAGAAGCTGGTGCTAGTGTTGACGAAGCGGATATCGATGGCTGGACACCATTGAGAGCTGCTGCATGGGGTGGACATACAGAGGTTCGTTTAGATTATCTCATGCAAAAACCTGGAATAGTACAGTGGAACTTTCCTATAACGAAAGCGCTAAATCTGCAAAAAAATTCGTTATAAAGAAATTTCGTTACACAGAAAAAATTCGAAAAATCCATTTTTCCATCTTTCGTTGGAAATAATCGTTTTCTGTTCGTTCGATTGCAATGATTTATACCTCATTTTATAGGTAAATTAATTCTCTACAAACGCCCCATTGACCACTTTTTTCTATAACCCACCGTTTTCGAAATTTTTCGAATAAACTCGGTAGCAGATGAAAAAATTCGAAAAATCCATTTTTCCATCTTTCGTTGGAAATAGAACGGTCTATGTTGGTCCGATTGAAATGATTTATACCTCATTTTATAGGTAAATCAATTCTCTACAAACGCCCTATTGACCACTTTTTTCTATAACCCTCCGTTTTCGAAATTTATCGAATAATAAACTCGGTAGCAGATGGAAAAATTTCGAAAAATCGGTCTATGTTGGTCCGATTGAAATGATTTATACCTCATTTTATAGGTAAATTAAATCTCCTCAAATGCCCTATTGACCACTTTTTTCTATAACCCACCATTTTCGAAATTTTTCGAACGAACTCGGTAGCAGATGGAAAAAATTCGAAAAATCCATTTTTCCATCTTTCGTTGGAAATAAATCGGTCTATGTTGGTCCGATTGAAATGATTTATACCTCATTTTATAGGTAAATCAATTCTCTACAAACGCCCAATTGACCACTTTCTTCTATAACCCACCGTTGTCGAAATTTCTCGAATAAACTCGGTAGCGATTTTTTTCTAACGAAAGATTGAAAAATGGATTTTTCGAATTTTTTCCATCTTTGGTTTGAAATAAATCGGTCTCTGTTCGTCCGATTGGAATGATTGATACCTCATTTTATAGGTAAATTAATTCTCTACAAACGCCTTATTGACCATTTTTTTCTATAACCTACAGTTTTCAAAATTTTTCGAATAATATCGGTAGCAGATGAAAAAAGTGTTTCTATAGTCGGCAATGTCGAGGTCGACTTCACTGATAAATTCAGTTTATCATTCAAACTTAAGCACTTCCTTTTAGACATTTTCGCACAAATTTTCACACTACTGTAATGGTTCGATTGAAACAAACAGACAGTGGTGTATTAAAAACTGTGTGTTGACACACAATACTGAAATAGAGAAAGAATATAAATCGCTTCTGCACTTTCAATATGAAAACTATCTTTTTCTTATAACTCATCCTCCTCAATTTTTTATGAAGGTCGTAGAACTCCTAGTGAAGCATGGCTGCACCCTCGACAGTGTCGATGCAGAAAACAGAACAGCCCTAAGAGCCGCTGCGTGGTCAGGGCACGAAGAAATAGTCAAAATACTCCTACAGTACGGTTCCGAAGTGAATTTGACAGACCACGAAGGTAGAACAGCCCTTATAGCAGCAGCATACATGGGCCACAACGAAATAGTGGAACACACTACTCGATTACGGGGCCGATATAAACATGCAGACGCAGATGGTAGGACTGCTTTGAGTGTTGCAGCTTTATGCGCCCCCAGATCCCCCGGGGTGAATGTGGTGTCGACACTTTTAGAACGGGGGCTTTTGTCGACCACGAAGACAAGGAAGGGATGACTCCGTTACTTGTAGCTTCATCGAGGGCCACAGGTGAGTTAAAATTCAGAATAAGAAGTTAACGTGGAGATGCCCCTACGCCGGTGAAGTGTACTGCATTGTAATAACCAAGCTCTAGAGTGAGATGGCAAGCATTTTACCACCGAACTGGTGTGAAGTAAACATTAGGTTAGATTTTCATTTCAAACAATTTCTGAATATAATACAACATTCTAGTGAATTTTGGCTAGCTATAATCCATACTAATATTATAAATGCGAAAGTAACTCTGTCTGTCTGTACTCTTTCACGCCTAAACGGCTGAACGGATTTGATGAAATTTGGTATGGTGATAGATGATAACCTAGAAATGGTCATAGGCTATATAAATAATCACGCCATCGTTCTTAGGGGGTAGGCAGTAGGCAGATAACAAAATTGAGTTAGTGATTTTTAGTCGTTTTTGTTGGGACTTTTGCTCTTTCACGTTCTAAAGGGCTGTACAGATTTTGATGAAATTTAGTAAGGTAATAGATGGTTACCTAAAACGGATATAAGATCAAAATGATCACGTCATCGTACTTAGGGGTAGGAGTGCAGAAAGAAACTGAATTGAGTTAGTGATTTTTTTATGGGTTTGCTGGTAGTTTTGCTCTATCATGCCTAAACGGCTGAACAGATTTTGATGAAATTTAGTTAGGTGATAGCTAGTAACCTAGAAAAGGATATGGGCTATTAATATTCATGGTATCGTACTCAAAGCGTAGGCAGTAGGCAGAAAACTAATTAAGTTAGTGATTTTTTAATCGTTTGTTTTAAAAGTTTACCTCATTCACGCCTTAACGTCTGAACGGATTTTTATAAGACTTGGTTAATATAAAGATAGGATCCTAGGCACGGACACAGGCTACTTTTTACGGCGGAAAATACCTCGCGGAAATCTAGCGTGATCGTGTCAAGAGCGCATGACGCCATAGCTATTGAAATGATTTTTGATTTTTTTTTTAACTGAGTGTTACTCAAGACTTTTTTTGTCATTACTTTTTACGACAAATAATGGCTAATTTTCGAAGCGATTTTAACCAATACAGCATTAATCCTCAAACAATTAAATATCTTGAATACATTGTTCATTTAATATAGATCTATATGGACCTGTACACCGTATGATTTAAGGAATATTTTCGTATATTACCGTGCGAAGCCGGGGCGGGTCGCTAGTTACCAATATATCCTTAAGCAACAATAAACTGCCACCAAATCAGTAAATAATTCAGTTTACGAACGTCACATCGAAACGAAATGTAAACACGACCAATCAAATAACTAAATAGTAACAGAACGATGTTGCCAAACTGACAGAATTGTCTATAGCAGACTCTAGCTGTTAGTACCATAGTAGGAGAGCCGTAGAACCATTATCCCAATACGGAATAAAGATACGGCACAAGTTCGCAACGCCAAATGTAGTCCGCTTTCATAAACATATTCTACTTGGCTGCCTCAACAATGCGTGAAGGCATCTCTAGGTTTACTTGTTACCCTGACGTAAAAATCTAAGATTGTTAAGAAATATACGATCATATGTTCATTTTTGTAGAGATGTATGCGAGATATTACTAGAAAACGAGGCTGATGTAGACCATACTGACCACAGTGGAGGAGCCCTTTGTGGGCGGCGGCCAGCATGGGCCACGCCCCAGTCGTCGCTCTCCTATTATTCTGGGGATGCTGTATAGATTCTATGGACTCTGAAGGTCGGACTGTGCTATCTGTGGCTGCCGCACAAGGTTTGAAGTCTTCACAGTTCGAATTAACCTTGGTTACAATCGACTTTTACAGGTTGTGTAGAAGTTGTCAAACAGCTTTAGATAGGGGATTGGACGAACAACACAGGGACAATTCTGGTTGGACGCCACTGCATACGCTGCTTTCGAAGGTATTTTTAACGTTTTTCGTTTGTTGAATCGGAAACTATCAATAAATTGTTTTCAAGGTCATCAAGATGTTTGCGAGACACTTCTAGAAGCAGGGGGTAGGATAGACGAAACAGATAACGAAGGAAAAGCTGCCTTAGTTCTTGCCGCACAAGGGGGTCACACCTCGCTTGTTAGTTTATTTATAGAGAAATATTGTGCTCCTGTTGATCAGAGGCGCGCCACGATGGAAAGGACTGCTTTGAGGTAGATTCGGTGAAAAAATTAAATTTTTTGATGCTGATTTTCGTTTTTTTTTCAAGGTTGGCCGCTTTAGAGGGGCATTATGATATTGTACAGATTTTACTACAGAACGGAGCGGATATAGATGCCAAAGATGCGGATGAGAAGAGTACACTTTACGTTTTATCTTAGACGATCGGTTGGCAATGTGTAATATTTTATTCAAACAAGGCGCTGATGTTGAAACTAGGGACTTAGAGGTTGGTATTGATTATTCTATCTATTCAGTTGGTGTCAATTATGAATTATCTGTTGTAAAAAACAATTGAGTACCATGAGAGTGACCAACTGCTTGAAAATACACCGAATCATTCTTTTTTTGCAATAATACAACTCTTATTCAAAAGCTTAAAACTCTGTAAGGACATTTCTTAAAACATTTATAGAAAGAAACAATTTCAAATTTAGAACGAAAAATATCTAATCAAAATTCTAATGATGATCAGGTACACAAACACAAAACCGTCAAGAACAACCAAAATTTGTTGAACGTCATTCCTTATATTCCTGGCCTTTCAGAGAAAATAAGAATATTTGGTTCCAAATTCAACATAAGAACGTTTTCAAAACACAAAATGATTTGAGATCCATTCTAACTAGAACGAAAACAATGAATGAGACACAAAAATAAAAAAATTGTGTTTACAAAATCCCTGTATATGTGGAAAATCTTATACAGGAGAGACATCAAGACCTTAGAGATAAGAAAAACGGGAACATAAGAACAACATCAAAAATAGAGACATTACAAGATCACAAATCGCTGATCATGTATGTTCAAATAGCGGAGATCATATGATGAACTGGAACAACACAAAGATCCTAGTGACGGAACCTGATAATTATAAAAGGAAAATTAAGGAATCCACAAGTATTTTGTTAGATGAAGTAAATAATTTGGCCAATTGTTTTGTTGGAATAGATCGCATTTGGATTGATTTATTGAAGAAAGAAATGACATCAGGAAATTTCAAAATTAAATAAATCAACATCTCTTTATATTGACAACTTTCAATATCAATCAGATGCAAATGAAAAAACACACAATTCTGAAGATTTTACGAGTTTGTCTGAAGAAGGTGTCTGATATAGACACCGAAACGTTACATTATCCTGTTATTTATTTCCTTTTCAGTTTTACTGTTAGGCAACAATTTTTTCAAGACCAATTTGCTCTTGACAAATAAGTTCAAAGATTCTCGCAGGAGCACTTCATCTTAATTAAATTTTTTATTATTTCTGTTTTCAGAGACTGTCAGTGAAAACCTATAAAGTTTTTAAGAAATGCAGAATCCTCCCAGAATATATTTCAATCGATATCTGTAACCACATACTGGAAATATTAGATGTCACAAAGTCCTGTGAATATTTCAATGAATTTTTATTTTTCGAATAAAAGTGATTTTTTCATAGAAATTGATTTTCGGTGTTTTAAAGCAGTTGGCCGTTTTTATGGTATCCTCTATTAAAATTCAATGTGAATGCATTATTATCATATCAAACTATTGAATAAATTTCAATAATTACCGATCTATTTAATATACGGGTTTTCTTTCAATAGGGAAGGACTCCACTTCATGTATCGTCATGGCAGGACACCTTGAAATGGTCAATTTGTTATTAAAGTACGGGAAAGTTCAAGTAGACGCCTGTGATCTAGAAATAGAACCGCTCTTCACTCTGCAAGTTGGCAAGGTCATAGTGAGATCGTAAAGTTCTTTTAGAAAGCGGTGCAATGCCCGATCACACATGTAACCAGGGTGCTACAGCTTTAGGTATGTTACAATTAAATCACTATTGAGATAACTGTGAAGACTTTTATGATATATTATTAGGCATCTGAAAATACAGGTATTACCATTGGTAATATAGTCACACTGTACTGAAAATAAGAATGCAGCGCCACGGCGGGCATTCGTAGAACTATTAATATTGACATGGAAGGATTTGGTGTGTTGTTTATGTGTATATCTCTTTCATTGAATTTGGATTTTTATCAATATTCCAAAATTTGAGAAATCTATAGTGAACGGTGGTTAGATTAGATAGTGGTCGATCGGCACGTTTTGATTACCCTCTGGCACTGCGACCAATAAGGGCTTTGTGCGTTACCATGCTAAAACTACGTTTTTCCCAGGAATCTAACCTCCTTAGCAAAGCTGGTTACTTCCTTAGGAGACTTCGCTCTCATGTCGGCTGGCGTTAATAACGCGCCACCTAGTAGAGTAAGTTGGTTTGCGCCAGCGCAGTGCATTGGCATAGTATGTGTTTCGGTGGTTTCAGTGGCCGATTCACATAACCTACAAATGTCGGAGTTTTCTTTACCGATTCTTTGTAGGTGATATCTCAGGACAATGCCCTGTGAGAACGCGATTAGCAGCCTTAACTCGTTTTTTGACAACGATAAAGCTTGTTGAGCCTTCTCTTTGAAGGTTCGATTAGTCTCTTTGCTTGTCTTTGACCGGATGTGTATCCAGTAAGAGTGTTTCTCCCTTTTTTCCCAACGCCTACCTCTGCCCTAATCAGTGTAGGTGATACCCAACAGGAGGGCACGGGTCGGGTGAAGGGTGTGGTTTGCTCCTCTTTTTGCAAGGGCATCAGCTCTTTCATTTCCCTCAATGTTCTGGTGGGCAGGTACCCAGCTAAAACTAGCTTGTTGTACTTCGCCAGTGTTTTGAGGGACTGTTTGCAGCTCCAAATGGTCCTTGATCTACAATCAACGGCCATAAGCTGCCTCAGTGCCATCTGACTATCAGAGGCAATACAAATTCTGGCTCCCTTGTACTGTCTGAACGGTGGATTACTGTGTATATTATATTTTATTTTCTGTGAAGACGGGTGTTCATCATTTGTTTTTAATTTATTTCAGCCATAGTGAATGATTAATTAAGTTAAAAGGCTGTTAGGGAAATTTAGGAAAACATTTTTGTTTGTTGAAAAGTACGATTAAATTCATTTTATTATATTTCAAACAGTACTTTTTCTCTTTATAAGAGCATTCTTCAGGGGTTTTTCTTTGTTTAGAATTCCTCATCTCAACCTTTCAGTTCTACTACTAGAACTAGACATTCCGTTTGTTTTTCCTTTCTGGTAGAATATCCAACAGGAATATTTCTGGTAGGCACAGCAGTATTTTTCAAAAGCTACCTCTGTATGACTGAGATCTGTAAACATTGACCCAATGAATCTAATCTATCGTACAAGTTTTGTGTAGTCTGTACTTACCTCGATAAAAATAATCGTCATCTCCAAAATGCAAGGAGCAAACTTTCATATTTCCTGTGATTAGTTTACTGATTTTAAGTTTCAGTTGCCAGGCTTTTCGTCGATCCATCAACACTTTGTCACTTTACTCCTCGATTTCCTTCTACCATTCACGAAATTCATTCCTAGCTTGAGGAAAGGTATGGAATGTATATTATCGAATTCTTTTTTTCTCAGGAACTGAGGACTGAACTAATAGCTACTCGAATGAATTATACTTAAAAAATTATTAATAATGTTAAATATTCACATAAATCACGACAACACAATGCAAAATGAAAGAATCATGTCAAATTAAAGGTTACTCAGATCGTCACCAGAGGGCGTATCTCTTAGCTTGATTTGCCTATTTGGGCTGTTTTCCATTATATTTTCTATATATTCTTGACAAACACTTTAAAAAGTGACTGAAGCTGCTTTCCTGAGTCTTAAAGTGTTTTCTTGATGACGGTTGACAATGCTGGACTAAACAATGAGCAGAAGAAGTAAATATGATGAAAATACCCCGATAAAACGAATAATATATCAATGAATGTTCTGTCACTAGAATATCACGTGAATTATTTATTTTTTGTTTTTTCGATAATTCTTCTTGGTAACTCCCGTTATTGTTTTATTTAGGAATAGCGGCTCAAGAGGGGTCATGAAGCATGTGTTGTTGCTTTTAGAACATGGTGCCGATCCTAAACATTCGGACGCTTGCGGAAGAAACGCTCTAAGGGTGGCTGCCAAATCGGGGGCATAGGGGTGTCGTCGACTGCTCGAAGAGTATAGTTCTAGAACTCACAAGGTAGCTCACACCAGCAGTAGTGCTAATTCTATCACATCAGGTTAGTTACATTTTATTTGATGAACGTATCGAGTCTCCTTTTTTGACAGGTGATAAACTGGTCAAAATGAGAGAATCTACCAATAAACTGTAGGGGTTTTCACTCCCAGTCTCTGAAACAGAAATAATAAAAAAAATTTAATTAAGATGAAGTGCTCCTGCTTAAATCCTTGTCAGGAGCAAATTGGTCTTGAAAAAAATCTTTGCCAAACAGTAAAACTGAAAAGGGAAACAAATGAAAAGGACAATGTAACGTTTCGGTGTCTGTATCAAACATCTTCTCAAGACAAACTTGTAAAATCTTCAGAATTGTGTGTTTTTTCATTTGCCGTTTATTGAATTGAAAATTGTCCACTCATAGAGATGTTGATTCATTTAATTTTGAAATTTCCTGATGTGATTTTTCTTCAATCTAAAACGATCTATTCCAAGAACAATTAGCCAAATTATCAACTTCATCCAACAAAATACATGTGGATTCCCCAATTTTCTTTTATAATTATCAGGTTTCGTCATTAGGATCTTTGTGTTGTTTCAGTCATCATATGATCTCCGCTATTTGAACATACACGATCAGCGATTTGTGATCTTGTAATGTCTCTATATTTGATGTTGTTTTCTGAAATGCAGAATCATCCCAGATTATATTTCAATCGATAGTTACATTTTAGTTGATGACGTATTGAGTCTTCTTTTTTGACTGGTGACAAACTCGTCGAAATGAATTATTGTACCAGATATCTTCGAATAGTGAATTAGTTGACATTAAAAATATCCCGATTTGTTTTTAAATATTTTACAAGAGACAATTTTGTGGAAAGATCCCTATTGACGAGTTCTGCCCGCCTGTGATTTAAAAGATTCAGCTCAATAAACACCCAGTATTTAATATTTATCGATTGTTTTAGCGTCCACTGCTGAAACCAAGCCTTCTTGTGCCATATTATACCCGAGTTCAAGCGATTGGCCCGAACAGCAAAGGCGCTCGATGATTTCCTTAGGAAATCACAGTTCCAATTCGAAATCGAGCTCTAATCTTACTAATTCTAGTCATTCCAGTAGACATGGTGAATGCTCAAGAGAAAATACTCAAATACACAGGTAAGTTCATATTTAGTTATAATTTTGTTCATGAATGAATGTGAAAAGAAAGATATTCTGTAGTCTCGGATGAATTACACTGCTCAACAATTAATAGGGATCACTTACTTGTTCTAAATTTATTCTGAAATATTCGCTCCAAGATTATAAATTTAGTTAGATATCAGAGTATTTTCAGTTGATGAACCCTGTGTTCCCTATTCAAACGGGGTGTCGTACCCTCCTACTTGCTCTCAACCACGAACATGTAGTCGTCGTCTTACAGCTTGGTTCGAAATTAGAACTCCTGTTGCAACTCTCAGTGATCTATTGAGCCGCGACGCCGGGTAAGTGGGATTTCTCCTAGCATTGACAATCAAAAGACGATCTTGGGCAGCTGTTGTACTGCGCTGCCGACTCCCCCATGAACATAAGACTGAGTCGTTTTGGATGAACCTATTCCAAGCCCGACCACGACACTTGCGAAACATCAACCGCCGGGACACTTCTCGCGGACAAACCTTCCTGTATCCACCGTATGATTTGGTCCAGTTGCACAGGAGCCAAATGTCTTCTCGGCATGACTGATACGCTGATATTGTTCTCATTTCTTCAATTATTGTCACCTTAGTGTTGAACGAGAGAAAAAAACAGATTAATAACAAATACCACATTGCTTTTCACTCCACTGTAACAGCCTACAGACAATAATCGATATGTGGAACAAGAGCCGATGTGAAGTGAGGAAGACTTCGATATAATCAACTCTAAACATCTTACTTTCCTTAGAGACATATAATGTACAGATAGATATTCACGAGATAAATAACTGAAAAATACAAATGAAGAGAAGTTCATAAGTGATCCCTAGCAATTGTTGATCAGTGTATTTTATTCTACTCACGTTTAATGGCTTTATAACCACTTGGGGATTTAGGCTCATAGCCTAAAATTCACCTGCTAATAATAGCAATCATTATACACTGGTTTTTATTGCTGGAATTGTTTGTCGATGAATTAATTTTTTGTTACAGCCCTTGTCTTTCACACAAAAGCTTCAGCAATGTTCTAGAGGTGCAAAACTAGGCCTTTAAGTAAAGTATTATCTCCGTTACAAAGTGAGCCTCAGAGTCCGATATGCGTCACCACCTCTAAGTCCAGTACACGATTCTCCAAAACATTTCGGTGAGTTACTATTGAATTATACTATTTTCTAACAAGTGCGGAAAGTAATACTTCCCTCACGCGACTGCCTTGATCAGAACGACGCGAAGCAGAGTTATTACTTTCTCGCACTCATTTTAGTTTAGAAATGTCACTAGTGCGGTAAAGTAAAATGAGTGCGGAAAGTGAATAGACTAGTGCGGGAAAGCGCCCACTTTAAACTAAAATGAGTGCTGGAAAGTGGGTAAAGGAACTGTCGTAGAAAAAAAGTTTTTCCGATTTTATAACGGATTGAATTTCAGGTGCAATGAACATATACCAGCCTGTACTTAGGCACAACTTTGCAAAAGCGCCTGACACGCACTTTGCCAGGGACACGCATATGCGGATAATTTTAGGGAACTCGAGCTCTTCGCCTAGCAGTAAAAATGACAAGAAGAATGAAGAAGATAGTTCAAAGAATAAAGGTAAAGTTTTGTTGAAAGTTGCTCAAATGCGTGGTAATTAATCTAATATAATTGTTGCAGTAATCAAAAATCGAAGAGGAATGGTATAGTTACAAATCCGGCCTTGAGGTTGGTAGCGACGTTCAAGAATGGTTAGATTCAGCTGCCGCTAACCTTAGGAAGTCTACTTCTTCAGCAAATCCTGCTTCGAAAACAAAAGTTTTCATTGGAGGAGAGAAACGCCACTATAGGAAGGTTGAAAATGTCGAAGTACTAGTCAATTCAATGGTGAGTTTTTTCTTATTCTCTCAACACAGAGTGGGCCAGATATCATCTTTGAACTGTCTAAACGTAAACTTAAAATATTGTACTTCATTAGAAAAAAAAATCGTTATTTCTTTTAATTGAATGATAATTTTCTTCCTGATAACGACCGTTTTTCCTGAATTTAGAAAGAATTAATATTTCTTTCATGACTTATTTCTTTCAGGTTTTCTGAAGTTCAGCCTCATAGTTCACGCTATTCACAACTAGTCTCTTATCAAAGATTTTCTTAGTTTTAAGTTAATTAAAATTAAGGAATCGTTTAAAATTTGCTTTAACTTGGCCTAATTTTCATTTAAGTTTATATAATAATTATCATAGATGAAATGTATATTTTGTGATAAATTTTTTTTTTCGTTTAGGTAATAAGTTGAGAATGCTTTATTTAACGTATACTGACTGACCCAGTAATATAAATTCACATTACGAACGAATAAGAATTAGTTAGATCTAAGTTGGAAAATAAAGAGTAAATAAATATTTTTTACTTGAAAAAGCACCGTAAACTGACATAAATTATTTATTTTTTTTAATTATTTATTTTGATTTCAATTGATATTTTCTTGGAACTGTGATTAAGATTTAAGCTAAAAAAAATCTGATATAATGTGAATATTAATTTTCTTTTTCTTATTTTCTCGAACAATTTGTGTTCAAGAATATTTGAATGACGTATAAACCATAATTTGATAACTGGAACATTTTAAGCAATAAAGACTTAAAATATCACTGACTGATAATAATATGTGTATAAGAAATTGAAGAGATATTGGAGGATTATTATTTCTTTAGAAAAATGTTTTTCATGAAAACAAGAGAAAAATCCGTAACTTTAAAATTCTTGTCATATTTAGATCTGTTTCTCATTCCTCTTTCGTTTAGATCTTATGTATCGAATATTCACTATCAACACATAATAATGTAGAGTAACCAAAGAAAGATCTGATAAAATAAAATTTTAGTTGATAAAAAAATGTCACAATCATCCCTCTTCATGAAAAACATAAAAATCCCACAAATACTGGATCTCAAAATGTACGCGAATAATTTTAACCTCACCTAATATATTTTTTCAATTATATTTTTATAATCCAAGCCATGGTGTGCATGTAACACAACTTTTTTGTGTGTTGTTCTTTTTGAGTAATTTAAATTTGTGTATTCCCTATATTATTGTAACAAACTCTAGTTTTTATACAGTTGAGATGTGCACTGTAAAATTATGTTAAAAACAGTATTAAAT
This sequence comes from Propylea japonica, assembly GCA_013421045.1. NCBI lineage: Eukaryota > Metazoa > Arthropoda > Insecta > Coleoptera > Coccinellidae > Propylea > Propylea japonica. The sequence goes on along the minus strand of JACDNR010000329.1, from coordinate 1,184 downwards.
AAGAAAATATTTGAATATTTGTATTTTTTAGTTGAGTCAATCATGCCTTAAAAGTTGCAAAGAAGATGTCAAAACACTCTTTCAAGAATCGAGAAAAAGATATGGCACCTTTATGAAATTCAACAATTTCGAGAAATTCCTGTCTTGTTTTGAATACTTCAATATGAAATGGGTCATGTTGGTAGTCATGATGTGGTATCTCTTATATTTCAATCCGAATTCTTCGATTCAAATTGATATTAATTAATCAGAATGAAAATAAATTAGGGTTTTATTGAAATTTACTACAGGAAACATAACCTATAAGATGAAGAACATAGAATCAGACAGAATGAATATTATCCATAGAACAAGAGTAAATATAAAATTTACTCCATTCTGTGGCCTTCTCATATTCTGTGGCCTTCTCATATTCTGTGGTTTATTTAATGTTCTATGCGTCTAGAGATGGGAGCTCCATTAGTGATCAGTTCTGACAGTTCCAGTTCAAAATTTTGAAATCAGTTCTAGTTTCCCATCTCTATTTTCTTCAATAGTCAGTTGACAGTTTCTAGTTTTATAGTTTAGGATCATGTTTTCTCGAAGAGCTATTCATTTTCAATAGAAAATGAGGAAATATTTAATATAAGTTAATGATATAATTGTATTTTCTAGTTCAGTCAAGCATTCTTGAAAGGTTCGAAGAAGATTGTCCGAAAAAACAATTTTTTTTCAATCCAGAAAAATCAAAGACTATAACCTTGGAAAAATTTTCACCGAAATTTTGAAAGTGCTCGGATTGGCTTCAAACTTTGCACAGTGGAAGATATATACAAGGAGTATATCCATTCCAGATTTCATTTAGTTTGGATAATTTTCCTACGAGTTATGGCACTTTTACGAAATCGAAAATTTTCGTGGAGTGGAATTTCTGCTGATCTCGAATAATTCAATATAAAATGGTGATAGGATGGTATTTTCTAGTTGAGTACATCATTCCTCGAATACCTGAAGAGGTTTTTTCCAAAAAAAAAATTTTTTCCGAATCGACAAAAATCAAAGACTATAACCTTGGAAAATTTTCGACCGAAATTATGAAAGTGCTCGGATTGGCTTCAAACTTTGCACAGTGGAAGATATATACAAGGAGTATATCCATTCCAGATTTCATTTAGTTTGGATCATTTTCCTACGAGTTACGGCAC